>PVJX010001468.1:0-161785 GCA_004027295.1 Dolichotis patagonum | reverse complement strand
AAAAAAAAAAAAAAAAAAAAAAAAAAAAAAAAAAAAAAAAAAAAAAAAAAAAAAAAAAAAAAAAAAAAAAAAAAAAAAAAAAAAAAAAAAAAAAAAAAAAAAAAAAAAAAAAAAAAAAAAAAAAAAAAAAAAAAAAAAAAAACCATAAAAACAGAGAGGTAGCTAAAGTAATACACCACAGAAAATTTACAGCTGTAAATCCAATACGTAGTTTTTCTTCAGTATCTATGAAGGACTGGTTACAGGACTCTCCTTCATATACTAAAATCTGTAGCTATCTAAATGCTTTATTGTAAATGGCACATGGCATAGGTAGTACTCGTACATACTTTTTATTTTGGTGTATATGTGGTGTGATGGGATCGAAATCAGAGCCTTGCTCTATGATTGAGCTATATATTTGGTCTCTCCCATAAACTTTAAATCATCTGTAAGTTATTTATATCTGATACAACATATATAGTTTAGGAAATGATGACATGGAAAAAGTCTACATGTGTAGTACAGAGGCAATTTTCCCCAAATACTTTAGATCTATAGTTAGTTCAATCTATGGATATAGAACCACAGATATGAGGCACTGACCCCTAATCTGAAGACACCATAAAAAGAACAAACCAAAACTAAATCCAAGCCTGGCAGAGAGAAGGAAATAATAAAGACTAGAATTTAAATTAACAGAGAATTTTTTTTCCCCCCAGACAGGGTAGTTCAGACTGGCCTCAAACTTGCATTTCTCCTCCTACCTCAGCCTTTCAAGTGCTGTAATTACAAGCATGTGCCATCACACCTGGCTTGAGAATTTTTTTTAAACAGAAAAAAAAATTACCAAAACCAGATTTGGAGCTTTAAGATACTAATAAAACTTTACCTATATTGCCAGAGAGGAGGGACAGGATATGACACTCAAGTACTAAAATCAGTAACAAAAAATGGAGCTGAGCGTGGAGCACAGCTGTAATCCTAGCACTCAGAAGACTGAGACAAGAAGGTAGGATGATCACCACAAGTTTAAGGTCAGCCTGGGCTATGTAGCTGAGGTCAAGGCCAGCCTGAACTACATGATGAGACCCTGTCACAAAAACCAAACAGCAACAAGAAGATGGATCACCACTATCTTATAGAAGAAAAAAAAAGATCGTAACAGGATACTATGAAAATGATAATGATGAGACAGCCCAGATCAGTGCTTTTAAAGCTTTCAATGATACAACTAACCCACTGTGGCACACGTGCCATACATTTGCCACTGCCAGCCTAGATCAAATGGAAAAAGTCCTAGAAAGAACTATCAGGAGGTCACGAGTTCAATCCCTAGTACCAAAACAACAACAACAACAACAACAAAAAACAAATAAACAAAAAACTATCTCAAGAAGAAAAAAATCTAAACAGACCTATAAGAAGTATGATTGACTTAGTACTCAAGTTAACTTTCAACAAAGAAAAGCCTTAACTCAGAAGGTTTCATTGGAGGTTGGGAATGTATCCCAATGGTAGAGTACCTGCTTAGTACGTGCCAGGCCCTGGATTCAATCCCTAGCCTTCAAAATAAGTAAAATTAAAAACACTGGCCAGGCATGATGACATACAACTATAATCCCAGTACTTGGCAGTCTGAGGCTGAAGGACTGCCATGAGTTTGAGATCAGCCTGGACTACATAATGAGACCTAGTCTCAAAAAGCAAAATAAAACATAAATAAATAAATCGAGCATACAGGTGAATTATAGCTAATATTTGAAAAATTAATATTAATCAATCCAATAGGAGAGGAAGAGGCATTTTCCAATTCATTTGTAAGGCCAGTATTAGCTTAATACCAGATCTAGACATTATGAAAAAAAGAAAAGACCAATATCCCTTATAAACATAGATGTAAAAACCCCTAACGAAATACTAGCAAACCAAATTCGGTAACATATAAACATGATTACAAGCCATGGAGGTATTTATTCCAAGAACACAAAGTTGAACTAACATCCAAAAAGCAATAGAATATAAAATATAAAAGACAAAATTTACATGATCATCTCAACACAAGCAGAAAAAGCATTTGACGAAATCTAGCACCCATATCTAATAAAAATTTGAGAATAGAAGGAAACTTTCTCTATCTGATAAAAAAAATCCACAGCTAAAAACAGTATGCTAGGCCAAGGATTTAGCTCAGAGGCATAAGTGCCTGCCTTGCAAGTGCACAGTCGTGAGTTCGATCCCTGATACCAAAAAAACCCCCCAGCATGCTAAGAAAGAAGACCAGTCACAAAGAACCACATATTACACAATACCATTTATGCATGTGCAATGTCCAGAAGTAGTAAACATAGTCAAAGCAGATTGGTGGTTGCCAGGTCTGGGATCTAGGAAGAACTATAAGCAACTGCTAATCAATTTGCAGTTTCTTTTTGAAGTGATGAAAATATTTTAAAATTAAGATAGCTGTAACCTTTTGTACAGCTAAATACACAAAATCCATGGAGTTGGAAAATTTAAAAGATCAAATTTTATAGTAATTTATCTCAATAAAGCTGTCACGAAAAAAGCATCCTTCAGAGTCTGTAAAGCTGCTGCTACAAATAATCACAGAATCTCGTATTACCATAAAGGTGAGCAAATAATTTAAAACAGTTCTTTTATTAAAAGAACAACCTAAATCTTATAGACTCTGCTTAATAGGTCCATTTCCACCAGATCTGTCTATAGCATACACTTACACCGGCAACAAAAATCTCCCCAAAAAACACTCTTTTCCCCCCTGCTTATACAAAGTAAGTTTCTTCTTTTATGAAATATACAACCATAGGTAGGTGTGGTGGCACATGCATCCAATCCCAGGAAGACCCAAAGTTTGAGCCCAGCCTAGGAAACTTAGCAAGACTGTCTCAAAAAATACACAAAGGGCTGGAGACGTAGCCCATTGCCAAAAGGCGCAATAGCCCCCAAAACTAGGAAAACAAAAAACAAAACAAAGAAAAATACAAATAAATAGCATCACTTGGAGACCAGGTAACTACATTCTTAGCACACAGCATGAAGACCAAGCACAGCCAGTGGACAGTCCCAGATCAGGCCAAGTCAATAGGTGACAATAGGGCAATAGGTCAATAGGGCAAGATCATGACACTCACCTCCAGTTCCTCACTGTCTTTGGGCTTCTCTTCAGAGGTCTGTTTAACAAAGTCCGGAATAAGGATTTCCAGTGTGGCTCGGGCTACAAAAAGATAAGGTTCAAAGTAAAGGCCTGAGCCCATCTTCCTGGAGTTTAGGCTGACAGAGAAGGTAGACATGCTGCCTGGCTTGCAGAGTGACCTATGTGATGGCACCCATTCCCATGGCTTAGAGCGGTGAGGGCCAGGGAGCAGCAGTACTTCACAGAGATCAGGAAACAATGAAAGAGAAAGCATATCCTGAGGAAGGGGGACAGTGCAGTCAGCTATGGAAAGCTCTATGAGCTACACTGAGCGCATAAACTTTCATTCTGAAGTCTTGATAGCAGGTAAGAGACAGGTTCAGATCCAGGATTTAAAGAAATCATTTTGGTAGTATGAGAAAAGTGGCTTGGCAGAATATGGATCCTACAAAGAGGTCTGAGAACTGGCTGCTCCAGGTGTCCAGATGGCACAGGGGCAGTAGCTGTCATGGGCAGGGAGAAGCAGTGAGATCTGAGGGACACTCTGGAGACAGCATGTGCAGAGCAGAGCATAGGGATAGCAATCATGAGAACAGGGCTGCTACCCACCACTCAGGGGCGTTGGATGTGTACAATAACCCTTCATCCCAATACAAATGCCTAGAGAAGAGCTGGAATCTGGGCAGAGAAAATAGATTTCCAGCAGAGAAGTAGGAAAGCAGGTGATTCCAAAGAAGGAACAGCCTGGGTCTTGACCAGGACACGTCTACCTGCACATCAGGCTGCACTTCGCAACATTTCTACTCAAAAAGTTGTTCAGACAGAATCTCTGTTTCTTGGGTATCTGAGGTGGCTGAGAAGTATGTGAGCTCAAGATAGCTGAGCAGAGGAAAGGGACAAACACACAATGTAGAAAGATTTCCTATCACCCTCAGCATCAAAAGAAAGCAACACAAAAGGATATTCTGATACCCAAGAGCAGAAAACACTTACTGCCCCTGAGACCCAAGGAGACTATGATATAACTGACACACTTCTTGATCTGTTTAGGATAGACCTGCTCTAAGAAACTATGTGTCAATGAAAGAAAACTCAATAGAACTATGGGTGCAAGGGCTGGGTGTTTGCCTGACGCTACCTTGCCATCTGGTCTGCTTTTACACAGAGGCCAAATAACCCCAATGCCAAGGCAAAATGGCTTTGGTGAAAGAATGCCAACTAATACTAGGGCCAGACATGAAAGCAAACAGCAAGAACCTGGTCCAAAGTGCAATGAGTTTCAACCAGAAAACACTAGCTTTCCCAGAGATAAGCTGTGCTATATAAGGAGTGGTTAGTCCCCAATATGAAATCTGAAGGACTCATGAAACAGTCACGTCCAAACCACTCAAGGAAAACATCAACTGCACATCAATCTGCTCTGTTCTCTCTTAGCACAGGCACATTTTGTTTAGTTTAAAAACAAACCTGCTCTACATTGCAACCATCACCACCCAATTGAATCTGAGCATACCTGGATCTGTGCACAACTGGGACAAACACAGGAAACACTGGTTCTACTGGCACTCAGCAGAGAAAGGCCTTCTACTCTAAAGTCTTACTCTTTACTCTCTTGATTGCTTTTCTAATAAAGCACATAATTTTAAAAATCAAAGTAGATGATAAAATAAGTAAAATGAATGTGCCCCACCCATACTCCCCCAACCTGCTGCTTCTGCCCTCCCAAACAAAGGGGCAAGGCACAGACAACAGGCAGCATGTGTCTCCAGGACAACCAAGCAAGCACATTACCAGCTTTATTCTTCGCAAGTTTTTTGCTGCTTGCAGTTCCAGATCCGTAAGTCACACCATCAATGGTCACCGAGGCACCAAAAGGCTCACTTGGGTTCTCTTAAAATTAAAATTACTTGTTTTAAAACACACTTGCCAAGACATTAAAAGCAAGCACACACACAGTCTGCCCATACCAACAGATGTTCCTGCAGAGAGAGTCTGTGCTTATCTGCAAAGATGGCAGGGGGGCACTCTGAGATATGGAGATAGAGTGGGGGGCAGTCAGCAGCAAAAGCCATAGCTGGGAAAATTGAGGGAAATGGAGGACCAAGGGTGAGCCAGAGGATGAAGCAGGAGCTGGAGGCAGAGCCATGTATACAGGGACAGGGTCTCTGAAAAATGGACACAAGACTCTCAGGAATGGGAAAGCATAAGTTACAGCGAAGCAGAGAAACAACACTCAAAATACTGAACAAACTCAGGTTTCAGCTTCCAAGGGGTGACAAACTAGTCTTCACAAATGTGTGAGGAAGATGCCATGGAAGACAGAGCTGGCAGAAAAGTATGGGTCATGGCCCCCTTTATCTACCTAGGGCCGCCAGGGATTTAGCTCGGCAGCATTAGTACCTGCCTGGCAAATGCTAGGTCATGAGCTCGATCCCCAGTACAAACAAAACAAAACAAAACAAAACAAAACAAAACAAAACAAAATCAAAACAAAACAAAACAAAACAAAACAAAACAAAACAAAACATCTACCTGGGGCCATGCAAACACCAGAAAAGAACCCAGTGCACAGCAGGGAGGCCTTCCTCACAAGGCTGTCCTTGACAATGCAGGGTCAGGGGCCAGCAAGGCAGGCAGACAAGACAGGACAAGAGAAAGTAGGGTAGAGAGAAAAACAGCAACATGGACAAACTCCAAGGAGAATGCAAAGCCATTCATCCTCGAACAAGGGTACATCTCCATGAAAATGAATTGCCTATTACAATGTGCTTCTCTTTCCCTTCCCTTGCACTTCTATTTCAGTGAGTAGGGTCAACAAGCTCCCACCTTCCCAGCTCACACCTGAGTGACATGCATGATTCAGAACTGAGATGAGGAAGGTCAAACTTACCACATTCAAAAAAATTATAAACAGGGCGAACCTTGAGGACACGCTGCATGTATTCGTGCAGGATACAGACCTCAGACTTCCCATTGGGATTAATGACAAACTCTGCAACAAGAAGGACTGTCTCAGCAACATGAGGAGCTACTATAAGCTAGCATTCTAGGACGTGGCACTGTCTTAAGTCAGGGACTCACCACTGAACTAAGTACAATTTCCAAAACAATATCCTCTCAATGTATCATACTAAAAATAAAAACATGGAACAAGCGCCTGCCTGACAAGCACAAGGTTGTAAGTTCGATCCCTCGTACAAAACAAAACAAAACAAAACAAAACACAAAACCACTCTGGTAATGTTGACATTTACAAGCCCAAATCACCTTTCTTTGTGGGTGCATCTTGCACAGATAAAGTGATGAGCTTCTGGTTAGCTGGAAGAATGGGCCTCTCTGACTCCGCCTGCTTCCGCTTCATCTCTCGATTGAACTGCCGCCTCTCAGCCCAAGTTCTGAATTTTTTCACAGTTACTTGCTCAAAGTCAAAACGTTTCTCCAGATAGTTTCGAAATTCCTCCAGATCTGTCCAAGAGTTACCAGAGAACTAAATTAACTTTCCAATGTAGGAATCATGTTTCCTTAGCCTATATGTAGGATGGGGCCAGGCTTGTCAAACAAGTCCAGGCCACATGATACCTGTTTCCCTTTCCTTATCCCTTTCAAAAGGCAAGAAAAGCAAAGAATCAAGTTCCTTATTCTCTCAGTTCAAATTATTCTGGCAAGTACTTTAGGATAGATTTCTGAGATATTCTTTTATTCTACTTGGAGCAAGAATATAAAAAAAAATGACACACACACAAAACCTAATTAAAAACCACAACGTCTTCAGGTTTTTCTCCCAATAGCAAAACAAGTACCCGGGGTTGCAGGTATAGCTCAGTGGTAGAAAACATGAACAGCATGCTAGAATCCATGAGTTCAGTCCCCAGCACCACAATCAGTCAGTCAATAACCTAAATGCTGACAGCAGCTGTCTGTGACCTCATGACTGCCTCACTCTTTTCCCTCTGGTCCTGCTACTTCTGCATTCAGTAGTAGATCCAATGAGCTCCCTGCTTCCTTTGAAGCCTCTGTGCTCGTCACTCCTCTTCCCAGATTCTTCCCCTTCTTCAGTAATAGCTCTCATCCCTCATATCTCTTCCAGGGCACCTTACACTCAAAGAGTCTTGAGATAGGGTGGGCAGCAATATACAGACAAGCATAATACCTAAAAACAGGAAGTTCTCTTTGAAAGTGATCCAACAGGTGGGCTGAAAGAAATCTGCCACCTCAGAACAGTGGTAGTTCAACTGTGCTGAATCCATGAACTGAAGGATCAACCTGAGCTTCTCAGGACAAATCCAATCAGTGCCACATGAGTACATACTACTGAAAAAGCAAGACTTCAGGAAAGCTCATACAAGCTACCAGAAAGCCAGCTGGCACTGTCAGCCCTGTTCCATGGCAGGCATGCAGGCCTGGCAGAGCCTGGGCACAGGATCCAGGGGTACTGGAACCAGGCAGGTGTTTGCAAGAGCAGGAAGACAGGCTTTCCCAACCACATGTGAGTGCACAGGCACAGCTCCCTCCTTCCAGACACAACTAGGAACTAGGAATGGTGGTCTTTGGCAGTAGGAACAAGACGCCAGGGTAAGCACTGGATACAGCTGGGTCCTAGAAGGCAGGAAGGGAAGAAAGATCCCTTACAGAACTTACCAACTGACTCATCTTTGCACACTTCAACTTTGGCTTTCACCTGCCCCAGGGCTCCAGGGGCAGCCTCAGCCCCCAGCAGGTCCTTCTCATCTGGGGGCCCTGAGTCTGTACCCACAGAGTCAGGCTCTTCCAAAGGGAACTCCAGCTCTGCAGACCTGCTCAGAGGCTTGATGGGGGATACTTCCCCACTGGGAGTGAGGTCACTGCTTTGCTCTCGTTCCTCATTGTCCTTCATTTTCTTATAATGCAGACAAGGGATGCTACTCAGAGGAGGGTCGTGTTTCTGTGGACAGTGACATTGCAACAGAGGTTACCAGGATGACCCCAAAAGTCTGAAAACCTGAGGCTTTTCATAGGTCTTCATTTGGCTATATCATAACATGTGCAGATGGGCTTGTTTTGAGAACTGACAAGCCTAAACTAACACCTCTCCTACCCGTATGCTTCCAGTTCCTAAGAAGTAGGGCCTGGACCAGGTGACCACCCGAGACTCTCTGTGCAGGTACACAGGGACTCCAGAATTATGGAAGGTCATGATCCATCCATCCGGCAATGGCTCTGTAGGTGGGCGGCCACGACCTGCACAGAAGAGAACATCCTACAATCACTTTAAAAACACTTAAAGACTATCACTACATCACCTCTTACACATCAAACTGTTCCATGTTTATGTATTTATCTGGGTGTTTCTAAAGAATAAGTTCCTGTCTATCTTGCTCCCTGATATATTCCCACTTTTAGGATATCTTAAGGCATCATGTGGGAACTTAGGTAAAATCATCAAATAAGGGTATATAAGACACACAAATACTCACCCCAACTTCTGTCCCTACCTCTGGTGAATACTACAGACATTAGAATTCTCTCCTGCCTGTTCAACCATGCCCAAAGGCACCCCACGGATGGGGTACACTTTGCTAATAAACTGCGTGTCAGTCAGACAATGCTCATGGGGACAAGGTGATACATTTAAAACTTTAAAGCTGAGGGTGTAGCTTAGAGATAAAGAGCATGCCTAGCACCAAAAATAAATAAATAAATAAATAAATAAATAAATAAATAAATAAATAAAAAAATACAATACTACTTCAAATTAATAAATTTCTACATTGGTTTTAAGACACTGCTCTCAACTCCTTCCTTACTTCATAGGCAGTCATAAGAAAAGTTTCAGACTTTTTAAATCTACTTGCCACTGACAGACTTGATTGCTAGAAAAAGCACAAGGTAAATGCTTAACTAAAACAATGTTGTTTGTAAGTATTGAGAGCAGGGGCTGGGGATTTAGCTAGCAGCATAAGCACCTGCCTTGTAAGCACCGACTTAAAAAAAAAAATAGAGTATTGAGAGCAATACAAAATTTCGAAACTTGAAGAAAAAAAAGCCAATGAAACCTAAAACACTCTACATGATAAAACAGGTGCCAATGACTCAGGGAAAGATACTGGCACCACTGGGCCAGTACCCACCTGGATGCCCTGACCTGGTATCACCACCTGCATACAAGCTGATACCAGATGATCGCAGGAAAGAAGTACTGCAAATCAGAAGTGCAACCCATCAGTCTTCGAGAGGTTGAGCCAAGATGGAGTTGCCTCACACTAGCTCTGAGCTAATTCAAGAAAATAAGCAAAAGAAATGCAGAAGCAAGCATAAGACAGGCTATAAGTTCACTCTAACTACTAATCTGTGACAGTGAGGAGTCATAGCCAGCCCAGCATCCAAAGAGCTCACAGCAGCAAGCAGGCAGGTCATGACGATCTACCACTGGCTTATGGGCTGCACATGACACAGGTACACATGCTGAGTAAGACTCCCGAAACCACATAAAGAACACAAAGGTAACTTTCCAGAGGCACCAAGATAAAGATCAGCCCTGCTTCCCACCCTAAGTTGAGTGGGTCTGCGACTGCTTATCCCCAAACCTCTTCTCACCTACCACCAACACAGACAGCAACATGCAGCACCTGGTACTGCCAACTCATCCTCTCCATAGCCCATGGCAGGCAGTCATGGGCACCTACTTCTTCAGCCCCTCCACTAATCCTGACAACTCTACCAGGACATTAACAAGTGCCTCTAGGCAAGTACAGAAAGAAACCCACTACAACTCATTCTACAACTCATTTTTTTTTTTTTTGCAAAGTAAGATTAAATTTTATTTACAGAAAAGAAAAAAAAAAAAAACCAGTAAGAAATATAAAGCCACACTAATGAGTGCGGGGCCCAAAGCTGGGTGATAGGGAGAAAGGCCTGGAGTCCTACATTCATGGAGCAAGGCCATGGTCCTTCCTTGTAAGGGCAGCTCTACCCCACGGGTTTGTCTGCCTCCCTGCTGAATGCTTTGGTTTTAGTTTGGGATACAACTCATATTAATAACAGAGCCTTGCAACACAACTCTGGACACTTCCCTACTCCTCTCCCACTGTTTCAAAATTGAAATGCAAGCCCCACTGCCTGCAACTCTAAAAGATCTCCACTTCTATCCAAACAGTTTTGATCCTGCCTATTGAAAGTACACACACCATTCTGTAGTCCTAGGAGATATGCTTTTAAACAAAATTCAAGTAACGCTGACCTACTTCTCGGTGGTTTCCTGTGTCACTTAGTGCAGAACTAAAACCTACAACACAAGCATTACCTGCCATCTCACTGAGTACCCACCCATGGCCTTGGCCTCCATGCCCTCTAACTGCTAGTACTGGTCCCCAGTATACAATGATGTACCCTCCTCAGTGGTCCTCTTAACAGTACTGTATTTAGGCTGCATGTCTGAGGGTATTCTTGGGTCCTTTCATTAGACATAACTGTCCTGTACTCAAATATGTGTATCAACTAAGACCAATGCCTAGCAACAGAGTATTCTCAAAAGGTTTCTGTGGAAGAAACAACTGTACTTCTTTTCTTTTTTTTTCTTTCTGTTTTTTCAATACTGGGGATTAAATCCAGGGCCTTCATACAAAGCTACATCCTTAGCTCTTTATAATATTGTTAGACAGGTCCAATTAAATCACTAAGCTGCACAGGCTGGACTCAAACTTGCAATCTTCCTGCTTCAGCCTCCCAGAGTGCTGGGATTATAAGCATGCACCACCACACACAGCTAAAACTGTATTTCCAATGCCTAGAAATACCACTTTGTGACCACAGACTTACTTTTGAGGACTGTTTTAATCTTTGTCATCATTGGCTGTACACTTGTCTCTCCATCAGATGGATGGTCACTGTCTCCACCATATTTTTCCTCCATTCGCCTCTTCTTGGGAGCACAGAGGCCTTCCTCCAGCAGGGCATCCACATCATTGTCAAAGTCATCCTGCAAAACACAATGTTCAGATCCCACAGCCCCTAGAGCCTGTGCCCCTGCACCGTGGGCAAGCTTAACATTAGTGAAGACAGACAGAGAAAAGAGGCGCTCAGGGGGTCTCAGTGTGCCCTGGTGGTATATAATCTGAAAAACAAACAAAATGAATTGACAAGTGAAATCAACACACCTGGTCCAGGTGCACACCCCATCAAAAAGGCCTCTCAGCAGCACCCGCCAACTCAAGTTGGCAAAACGATACAAGGCCAAGTGTCAGCCAAACTTTTCATAAAGAAACTTTAAAAATCCTTCCATGTTTCTCTTCTCCACATTAAAGTTACTTAACCTAATAAGAGGTTGGGCTTTTTCAAAAATGCTTCTGCTTTCAAAAGATGAAACCATTCCCAAAATTTTCTTAGGGTTTTGCTCAGAGCCCTCTAGACAGAGAGGTTGCCAACATACCTCATAGGAGAAATTCAAGGCCTCTTCATCCACTCTGTCTCTTTGAACGATTGCTTTAGCCGTGAACCCGCCTGTTCCTTCTTCATCTAGCTCCAAATTGTCAGTAAAATCTTCTAACTCATCGAGCACTGCATACTCCACTCTCTTTTCCTGATCCAGCTCATTCTCCTCATCCTTCTTATCCGCACTGTCACCCCCTATGCCTACCCCATTACCAATACTCCCACCAAAGGGACAAGCATGCATGTCTCCACTGATAGGACTAAGGAGCAGACTGCATTCTGCCCGAGTGTCGTGCTCCACTCCTGTGTACAGCACCTTCCTGTCCTTACTCCTGCAGCTCTCAGTAAAGCTCACACTAATCTTTACATCCTTAAGCAACTTAAGGTCAGGGGAAAACTTCCGGACCGCAGGTGCGTGCCGGGCAGTGCGCGGGCTGTGGCCACTACAGTTCGGGTCTATGAGGAGGCGGCCCTTAGAGAAGGATCCTTTGGAGAGAAGAGAAGCTCCGTAGAAGTTGAATGGGTCCTCGGCAGGGGGTTCGGACTGTCCATCACCACCAGAGCCAACGTCCATTACCTCTGCATCACTGGACGTTTGCAGGGGAGGTGGTGGAGACTGTTCACGGGGCAGCTCTTGGAAAGGGCAAGCTCGGTTCTCCATCATCGCTTCTCCTGCGGGCTCACGCGGGAGAGGAGAGGGACTCTCATATGTATCCATATTAAAAGCAGTTAAGACTATTTTAAAAGACCAGTTTTAAAACACCTTACATAAATCTATACAGCTAACATGCACAAGTCCGTTGAGACCCGGTGCCGTCCTGCCCGCGCTGTGCACACTGGCTGCTTAGTCAAGCTGGCCACATTGCTCTTTTCATTAATGTAGACAGCTTTTAGAACCACTGCCTCAATTATTGGAAATCACAATGCACTCAGCTTAAAAGACTGACGACTAATGAGTCTGTCTTCATGCCAAAGTGGCACCTCTCTTCTTCCACCTGCAAAGAAATTTAAAAATACCATCACAAAATGACAGAAACTTTGCACTTCCCTGGTGCCAACAAGTCAAGCACTATGAACAGTGTAGTATAGCGCTTAAAATAATAATGCCTACAAGGACATTTTAGACATCAGAACAAACTTACACTATTTTTCTTTAGAACTTAAAATTATAAATTACGTTCTAAGTTAAATATTTTATTAACTGTCCATTTTAATTCCTACTTCAGAAGCACAAAAACAATTTTAAGGTTCAAAAAGAATAATAATAATAAAAAAAAACTACACTAAACTTCACTGCAGCACTCCCCTAACTCAGTCTAACAGATAAGCAAGCATGCAGTGGGAGGCCGCCCTTTCTGGAACACACAAAGTACATGGTTTCCCTCAGGCCATCAGAGCAACATCAATCCACTCACCTGCAAGGGTTGGGTCAGTCAGAGGGAAAGCATGAGACCCTCAGCTCAACTCTGTGGCACTAGAAGCCTCAGAGATATGGCCAGGCACTCTGCTACCCAGGAACCCCCTCTCCTGGGCCCACGTGGACAGGACAGTGATGCAGCGTGCTGAGGTCACCAGAGAGATAGCAGCATAGTTCTGTTACCAATAGAGGAAAGGGGCAGGTGGCTGTTGGGAACGGAACCTGCTAGAATTTTAGGGGGAGCTGCAGGAGCAAGCTGGAACCAAGGTTCAGAGTCTTGGTACTTTGAGCCTAGCTCCATCCTGGGGGCAATAAACTACCAAGGGTGAAGAACTGTTATCAGAAAGAAGTCTCAGGGGTTGGGGATTTAACTCAGCAGCATAAGCGCCTGCCTGGCAAACACAAGGTCGTGAGTTTGACCCCTGATACCAAAAAGAAAGAAGACTCAGCTGTGCCACGCACAGGCAACTGCGCCCAGCTATTAGTAAAGCCAGAGGACGAAGGTATAAAAGAGGCTCTGGAGACATCAAGGACTGATGATACCTGTGGACCCAACGGGATGGATAGCAGAGAAAAGAGGGATCCAAGGTAAGGGAGGCTTTTCACTTGGAGCGACACACATTCTAGCATCCAGACAGGAGCCTTGAAAGGAGGATGGAGGGACGCTTCAGATCTGATGAGCCCTAAAGTCACATCTCTGGAACCCCAACTAGCCCAGGAATATCTAGTAGGCCAGATCACATTAACAAGGAGATAAATGCCAAAACCGCAGGAGGAAAGTGACCAGAGTGGGAAGGGTGCCTACCCTAGGAAGCTGCACTACTGAAAAAGCACAAAAAGGGATGACTCAAGGTGGAAAAAGCAGGTCAAAGGTCAATAGCTAGAAAACACAAATGTCCACAACAGGACTGCCAGCAAACCAGAAGCATGTGCAGACAGACACACACACATGCATGCATGTATACTCCCACACCATGCACACACAAACATGCACATGCTCTCATGCACATACATACAGACACACGCATGGCCACACCTGTAGGTGGCAGGTCAATAGGTAAGCAAGCACGTACATAACTCATACTCTGAAGACCCCAGAAAAACACAGGAGGCAGCAGACATCATCCGTGTAAGAGGCTCATAGTGAAGGGATGGAGTATAGTAGCTATACTTTGAAGGAGACACAACATAAAATCCAGGGACTTGTTCAGGTTAAATTAACTCAAATATTCACTGATTGTCTCTTCTGAGGGAGATGCTACCAGAGACATAGTTGGAAGGGCAATGACTACTGTACTGTCATTGTATTTCTAAATACTAGAATGGTCCAATGTTTCTGAATTCAATAGGAATTTAACAAAATACCTCTCCAAAAATATGTCTGTCAAAGGCACTTAGGATAAAAAGACATAAACAAAAACAATGTCAGACTGAGAAAAGTATCACTACACTAAGGAGGCTACAACTATGCTGACATGAAGGACACCAAAAGAGTAAGGGTCAGTCTCCTGGCAATCAAGAAAGACCACTGCAGAAACAAACAGGTCAGCACAGCGTGACAGACTTCAAGTAAGACCATGACCAGATTCCCCAGAACCTGGCAGGTGTGCAAAGACCTTAGGGAGTCAGTGTTTGAAGAAGACCCATGATCTGGGCATTGGAGATAAAGGGTAGTACAGGATGGGGAAGTGTGCTGTGTGCTGCATATTAACAGCTAAGAAAACAATCAGCCTGCATGTTAACAGCTAAGAAAACAACCTGTATGTTAACAGCTAAGATGACAATAATTGCTAAAAAGGGTCTTGAAAAGATGGACAATAAAGGGCCCCTAAATCCTGGGATGGAGAATATATTCCTGGAGGTTCAGAAAGAAAGTTGGTCACCTCTGGACTTGGCAATGGGTAGTACTGGGCAAATTCCAAACTTCGTCTATGTGCTTTCTCTATTCATTCACAGGCCTTTGCTGAATGCCTTCTACAAGATATACACACCATTCTAAATGTACCAAGCACAAGACAGACAAAAGCCCTGCCCCACAGAGCTCAGATTTTAACAGGGAAGAAGAACAAGTAACAACTAACAAAAGCACCTATGTCACATGCTGAAAAATGCTCAAGCTTTAAAACAAAGCAAGGAAAGGAGTGGGAAAGAGGAGGCAGCTTCCAAAAGGGTGGTGAGAGATCTCACATCCACTGTCTCCTTGAAGGCAGAGTAGAGGGAGCCAATTAGGTAGAAGGGGTAAGAGGGGAGATTCCTGCCAACACCTGGAGGAAAAGCAAAGGCACTGAGGCAGAAGTATGCTGTGGCCAAGCTAGGGCAGTATACACAGTGACAATAGACCAGATCAGTCAGGTTTTGGCTTTTATCTTGACACATGGGCCACTGGACAGAAGGATCCAACAGTGACATTATAAGGAAAGCATTCAACCCTCAGCCTGCACATGGTCAAAACATTTTATGCACTGAAAGTCATTCTTATATAGTTCTGAAAGTTCTTATATAGTTCTGAAAGTAAGGTTAAACATAGAAAGATTAAAACAATTTGCTGCACTGTCACAGTTTTATACTATCTTACGGTTTAAAGAAACACTCTGGGTCCAGAAAAACTATAAATACAGAGCAAAGGGACCAAGGATGAGAGCAAAGAAAATAATTAAGAGATTCCCTGGTTACTTAGAACAGGACACTCAAATGAAAGTACACAGAAACAACTGTTGGAAACAAAAGGTGGAGTTGACAGCACATTTTGAGGGACGCACAAAAGAATAAGACAGTGATCAAGGTGACTTTAGAAAAGCACAAGGTGTGGTAGGGGGACTGAAGTTTGATTTGGACACAGCTCCCTGTAATCAAAATAACATGTGAGAGGCAGGTGTGGTGGAATAGGGCTGCAATTCCAGCACTTGGGAGGCTGAGGCTGGTGGATCTCTTGAGTTCAAGGTCAGCCTAGGCTATATAGTGAGTTCAAGGCCAGTCTGAACTACAAAGCAAGAACCTATCTCAAACCTTCTCCAGCACCAGTACAAAAAAAAAAAAAAAAAAACATGCAACGATGTGGAAAAGGCAGTTGGAAGCGTGAGGCTGGAGCTCAGGAGGCAGGTCAAGAGCTGCAGATAAAGGTGGAGAATGAAAGATGTCAAGAAACATTGGTATTAAACCCAAAAGGCTGGATGAGATTGCGTGGGAAGGGGCCTATGACGAGAAGGCCAAAATGAACAAACCAGTCCAAATCATTTTCCCACCTCAAGGTTACAAAAAGACTATAAAACCACCCCTGGGAAGTGCTCTAAACTGTGCCTGGCCATGCACAGTTCAAAGGGTGGCTCTCCACTCTTTAGTCTTACTGCTGCTTCAGATGATTGAATATACCAATACAACTTAAGTCTTGCTAACTGGACTATGAGCCAGCAGCACACCGGTAGCAAGTTCCCTGGGCCTCAGCACAGGTAAATCCAACCCAACATACTCCTTAGTTGGAGTCCCCTTGCTGGGCAGACACCAAGCACTGGCTGTGATGACCAGCACTGTGGCTGCAGTCATTCACTAAAGCATTTCCCTGCAGCTTCCCGCGCAACCCAGCAGCAGGATGACCTCATCCATTCCTTTTGTCATCCTCTGAAGGGCTTCACATCTTGTGCTCACTCACGAGGGAATTCACTCAGTACCCCTGACTGACCATTCACTTCCTTTGACGAATGATGGTCTGCAGTGGTTTGAGGCACTCCTACAACTGGGAGTCCAGTCTGTGGCAAGCAAAGCCGACAGAGGTCCCCTGCCAAGTGACTAGCCTCCAGTAGTCGACAGCCCTAGATGGGACTGCTGTGCATCAGGTAACAAGATACATGCAAGCATGCAAAGGCAAATCAAATTCCTACCATGAGCAACCCAAGTCCATCGGGTGATACTTGACAGGTATCGCCGTCAACAGGTTGCAACATTCCACTTATTTCTACCACGTTTAATGTTACAGTAGAAGTACATCCTGATTATCTAAGGGACACTCAATCCGGGAGTATTTGGAGATTTAAGTGATTTCTCAGATTTCCCCAACTACGTTAACGCAGTCAGGGTCCTGGCCGAGCACTGTTCCATCCACACCTTTCCCGCCTGAAGGCGATGCTACGGCTTCGGGCCACCAGCGAGGTCTCTTTACCCAGGCGTGCGGACAGCACGAGCACTGGAGACACCTGGACGTGGGGCCCGCTCCCCAGCTCCAGCCAGGTCCCAAGCCCTGGCCCCCACCCTATGTTCTCTGCTGCTGAGCCCGCTGCCTGCAGCCACGTTGCCTCACAAAGGCTAGGGCACCGCGTGGCCCAGCCCGCCTCGCACCCCAGCCCCGCCCCGCCCCGCGCCTGGGCCCACAGCCTCGGCCCAAGAGGGAGGAGAAAAGGAGGGAAGGGCGCGCCCTCTCGCAGGCCGCAGCGTCCGCCCTCCAGCCCGCGGGGCGCCCCTCGCGCCCCGCACTTACCTGCGGCGCCCGCGGCCTGCCCGAGCCGCCTGCTGCCCGACCAAAGCAGAGACCCTCACCGCCCCGCCGCCGCCGCTGCCACAACACCAGCAAAGCCCCACAAGCTCTCCGGTCGGCGGGACCCGCCTGCCGCGCCGGGAGAGCGGAGGGCGGGCCTTTGCAGTGTGCGACCAATACCCGCGCGCAACCACCAACATTGGAAGAGCCGCAGAGCGGGCTGCGGAGACCGCCAATCGACAATGGGAGGTACGCGTGCCCGCGGCGCACGGCCCAATAGCTAGGCCACGTGGGCGGGACCAGGCGCCGAGGCCTGCGCTGCGCTAACAGTAAGCTGCTGGGGCGGGGCTTTGGCGCGCAGAGGGCGGTGGCCGCGGGGAGCGCCGGGAGCGCGGGGAATGCCGGGAATAGGGGCGTGAAAAGTGCAGTGGGTGCCGGGTAACTGGAACGCTGAGGACGCTGGGAGGGGTGGTCATGGAGGCGTTCTCTCTACTGTTCGCTGCGCTGAACGGGGCCTACGTCTAGACGTTGCACAGCCTCTAGTTAAAAGCGTTAGTTGGTCAATTAGTCATGTTTTAAAAATCAAGTATGCTCAACTGTATAGCACTTTTCCATTTGGTAGTACGGCATCCAGAGTCTTCAAAAAGGGAGGATATGAGTAAATGAAGAGACAGCTCTTTCTTAGATTAGCATTTGCCAAATGCTAGAGGGAATAGTGGGAACAAGTTTCCCGTTGGGCAGGCATCTCAGTAATTGCTGCTGGACACAAAAACCATGCGTGTTTTTATTTTAGTGCTTTAAAAAATAGTGGGCCAAAAACTGAAAGGTAGGTTTTGGTTTTGGTAGTGAGGATTGAACCCAGAAATTCTTGATTCTGACCCACACTCTTAGCATTGAGCTACATGGCCAGCTGTCAGGGTGTGTGTGTGTGTGTGTGGTTGTTGTTTGGTAGTTCTGTTTTACAGTGTTGTAATTGCAATTTCTACCCCAAGATACTTGTAGCAGAGGAAGCAGTAGCTTTGCAGTGGAAGACCTGGAAGACTCCACCATAACCAAGCAACCAATGTCATCAGCATGTCCAAACTTAGCAAATTGTACACTTCAAATATTTGTCAGTGTATATTAATTGTGCCTCGACAAAAGTGAAGAAAAAACACTGAAAGATATACTATGGGTCTCCTGAGGACACAGATTCATTTTTTAGTATTTCTGCCACAAAAGGCACAAAATCTTATAGAAGAAAAGAGCATAATCACTATCTTTCAAGTCAGAGACAGTGGATCCATCTTTGAACAAAAGAGAACCACTTAAGTGTGATACGGAACCCAGACCTTAAATAAGATCTTAGCTCAAGAAAGGGACCTTAGTGGGAGAATTGGTAAACTTTCAATAGAGCCTCTTGACTCACTAACAGTATTCTATGGAACCTCCTAGCCCTATTTATGGAGTTCCTTTTATGTTCTAGATTATTTATTTTATTTTTGGTTTTTGCAGTGCTGAGAAGTTAACCAGGGCCTTGCACATACTAGGCAAAGCCTTTACCACTGAGCTACATGCAACTTTAACATAGAACTTTGCTAAGTCAGTTTGGCAAAAACCTCTCCATCTTTGCTATTTGATCAGGTTCCTCATTTTCCTGCCACCTCCCAGGTACCTCCCAGGTAATGTCTGACTCCCTGACTTGCCTTTGGCAGTAATCTTGTTTGGTCAGTTTAGCCTGAATCATTCTTATCCATTTTCTTTTCATGGTAGGCAAGTGCTCTACCACTGAATTACATCCCCAGCCAACAACCGACACTTGTCCCACAACTCTGTAGGCTGAACTCTGAGATCCAGACAGCAGCAGTGTTATAGCTGTGCACCCTTTGACAGCTCTAGGGAGGTTCCAATCCAGACCTATCTCCCAGCACCTGGTTCATCTCTGGCTGGTGCAGAACTTCAGACACTGTTGTCAGGCACAAGTTACCTTTCACAGAAGGACACCAGTCACATTGCATTAAGGCCCAGCCTAGAGGCCCCATTTTGATTATCTCTGGAATGACCCTGTCTCCAAACACAGTCACATTCTGAGGTACTGAAGATTAAAACTAAAGAGAGGGGCAGGCACAACTCAAACCCTAACAACACGATCTACATCTTGGGATGCCCATTCCTCAGAAGGCTCATTGGGATGCTCCAGACAGGCTGGGGAGTTGACAGACTGATGACAAGACTTAGCTTTCTCTGGACATGTCCAGTCCTACAATAGAGGCAAACAATTGGGGAGGTTTGGCGTGATGGCAGTGTGCCTGGCCAGGGTGGGTGCTCGCATAGAAAAAGGCTATGGCAGATCATTGAGGCAGATGGAGGATGCTGGCAGTAGGGTGGTAGCCCCAACTAAGAGTCTGTCATTCTGACTGCCAGACACATGTGGACTTGAGACTGCAGTTTCCTCACAGGCCTGGGGCAGGGAAAGTGGGCTTCTGTTCATCCCCAGTTGGGCCAACAATTCATTATATCCAGGCTGGGACACCTCCGTGCAGGTCCACATCCACCTTGTACTCATTGCTGTGGGTGCCATGTTCTGAAAAGCCAAGTCAGACAGGTAGAAAGAAGCCTTGGGCTGTGCATTAGATATGTAGAATATAATCTTGGCCAGGGCTGGGGACTTCAGCTCCTCAATGCCAAGACTAAGGCACACTTCACTTGCCCACTGGACCTCCAAACCATCTCTCCTGCCATTCACAAGCCTGTGAATGCCTTTCCCTCCCAAAGTTCCTCTTAATAATCCTTAGTATTAAGTGATTTGCCCTGTAAACAGCACCTAATTTCCACACACATAGGTCCCCTTGTGCTTCCGCCTCTGCCCAAGGATAGATGAACCGCCTTCCATAGGCGTCATCATGTGGAAGACAAAAGGAAGAAGGAGAAAGAGCCTTGTATAGGCATCTGTACCACTGCAGGGGGTCCTGTCACATTACACAAAGGAAAGACCTTGAAACACACTCATCACAGACTCAAAGCTTTATTATCCATAGCTCACATTAAGTTCAGATTCCTATGAAGCTGAACTGTCCAAGAAGGAAGAGGGAGACAGCAAGGGTTAGCTAAGTCCCCTTGCTGAGACAGGCCTGCACAAAACCCTCAATGCTCACCTGGGTGAGGAAGGGCCCAAAAATCCCTAGCACACACTCAATTGCCCTCCCCAGTTGGAACGACCAGTGTATATGAGACCCCTGTGTACAGAAAACCTTCTATGATACAAGGGATACCTATACCACCCTAAAATCATCCAATGTACATGGAAATTGCTCCATGTACACAGGACTCCCTGGCATATGCAAGACCACTGGATCTCTACTAAGGGTATGCTTCAGTTGTAAAAGTCGATTTTTCTTGTGTCTTCTTTGATGTGGCCTGTCTCCTCTGCAGGAGGAGGTCTGGTTGTTGGGAACTGAACTACAGTTGTACTCTGTACTCCCACCAAAAGAAAAATCCTGTTTAAACAAACATTTACTCCTGCCACTTGACTAGAGCAAAGACCCACTAGCTGGAAGTACATATGTCGTGAAAAGTGTTCTTCTGCCTGCTACGTGTATATGCATATGTGTGCCTGTGTACCTATCCATGTACACATGTGCATATTTATGTATGTAAATGTGTTAACACATAGCCTATATGTGTATGTGTGTGCCTATGCACATAGGCAGAGTAGACCCAGGTACACTGTCAATGTATGGCATACCTGGGACTGCCCAGGCCTAGCATTAGACTCTGTCATTCCTCACTGACACAAAGGCAGACTCTGCGCTGGGTACAGGGACATGGATAGATAACACATAGATCAGAAGATGCTGGGCTTGGAGGACACTGGCTGAGTTATGGGCAGTGCAGTATGGCCATGAAGATTCTAGTCCACACTGGCCTTGATGCAGGGGCTCCCAGGAGCCCTGTTAGCTCTGAAGCATGAACTCATGGGTGTTGGTCTCCCAGCGGAAGGGATCCTTGTCCAGCATGCTGCGCTCTGTGAAGGTCACCTGGCCATTTGCATCCACAAGGATAATGGTATTGGTTCTGAAAGACAATATTCTCTATGCAACCCTTGGTGCCAGTCTCACCTATCAGAGCCATATTTGAGGTAGAAGCAGCAAGCCCAGTGTTAGCTGGGGGGGGAGTGTCATAGATGAACAGCATCTTGGGGTCATGAGAAGCTTATCAGGGGGATCTGGGCTTCCTGGCTGGCCCTGCAGACCCACAATGGGTGAGTCTTGTTGCCTCTGCTCTGAAAACCAGCCTTCTCTGCCTTCCCTTTCAGCAACAGCCTTGCCTGCCTGCTTGTCACATTCACAGGGCAACTGCTAGGTTGACCACATACCTACCTACTCAGAGAACCCCAAGGTCTACACTTTTAGCCACTATTTGTTCTTCCAAGAAGTCATGCTCTCAACTACTGGGGGACTATGCTTTGCCTTCCTGGATAACTCCCTCCTGTCTCCTTCCTCCCCCACCTCCCTAGCCAAGTCAGCTAGCCCCCTGCTTACACTCAGCAAACCCTTCTCCTCCTCTCCCACCCAGTCTTCCCCATTATGGGAGGTTCTTCATGTTGTTTTGTTTTTAGTTTTGTTTTTGAGGCAGATTTGCACTACGTAGTGCAGGCTGACTTTGAAATTATTCAGGCTGCCTTTGAAATTATTATGTAACCCAGGCTGCCTCTGAACTCATGGCAATATTCCTACCTCAGCCTCCCAAGTGGTGGGATCACAAATGGGTGCCACTGTGCCCCACTTGGGAGGTTCTTCACGTTGTAATACCTGTCTCCCATGGAAGAAATGTGGACACACACAGAAATGTCCAGCCTGCAGGTACCATCTAGGTAACCCACAGGGCCTAGAATGTCAGTACCATCTATCCACAGGAACAACAAGAACAACACAGATACTATCCCTAGCTCCCTAGTGGCTGTAATACTGGCACCTCACTGGAAGGGGATATGATCAAAATACCAATAGCCTATCTCACAGGATTAGAGAAAAGAATCCTAAAATTCACCTGGCACCAGAAGAGACCTAGAAGAACAAAAGCAATTCAGAGCAACAAAGGCAAGGCAAGCAGCATTACAATCCCAGACTTTGAAAGGGACAGCTCAGGGGCCCTTCCTAGGACACAATGGAAACTCAAGATCCTTAAACCTGAGAGCTGGCAGTCATTTATTCAGGACCTTCTCAGCCCCACAGCTAAGTCTAGGCAGGGCAAAGGCTCTACAATCCACTTAGCCAACGAAGGGGTCTAGCTAACTGTGGTGTGTGGGGAAACTGTTTCTTTGCCTTTTCCTCCAACCTTGGAGAGGACATGCCCCGTAGCCCCAGGCCCTCCATACCTGGTGCCATAGTCCAGGCCGCGCACACACACAGCTGCATACTTGCTCAGTATAGACTGTACATACTCCTGACCCTGGTCCTCAATGGCTGGGTCTGGCAGCTGTCTGGAAGAACAGAGGAAAGGGGTAGCCATCAGTTCCTCTGCTACCTGCCTACGGCCCCATGTAACCAAGTGGCCTAACAGCCTTGAGGTTTCTGAGGAGCCCCTTGGCTTTGGACAGGCTGTGAAAAACCATGAGAGTTTTATTTTTATCTTCTTTGCTTCTTGGTGCCCTATACTTTTGTTAATCTTCCAAGTAGGACTCCATCATTATGCCCAGCCAGCTAGATGCCACACACACTTTCTGCCTGCCCCGAGTTACTCTATGGAAATCTGTCCATGTGATAGGAGTCTGCTTGAGCCCTGAGACTTGCCAGTCACTACAATGGGCAGCAGGGCTACAGCCTTCAATTAAAACAGCCAGGGTCCATCACAGAACTGCCCAGGATCACACAATATCCAACCACTATGTGGACTTATTGCTGAGAAGGTAGCTGGACAGGGAGGCCAGTAGAGCTCCCTCCAAAGAGGTAGTAATGCTGAGGCTGAAGGATGATGCCATGGCACTGAGGAGAGGGAGGTACAGAGACGAGGGAAGATGAGCAGGGACAGGGAAGGGCCCTAGAAATCATGGTTGGGCCATTCCTCTGAGGAGATGGTAGAACAACAGAGCTGAAAGAAGTGGTGGTAGACACTAGATCATCTGGGCCGTAAGGTGGCCAGCTTCCATGGGAAGTGAAGGGACATGTAGGGCTCCACATGAGATCAAGGCTGCACATGAGACCAAGGTCAGCTTAACAAGCACTGAGACTCCCTGCTGGGATGGCCAAGACTTAAATACTCAGTATCTGAGGATGTCCCATTGCCATCTGCAGTGTCTCAAGGCCTCTAGGCCAGGAAGCATGTGGGGCTCCACTAGCCCCAGGGACAGGTGTACCTGTACCCAATGTTTAGCCTAGATCACTGAGGAGACAGAATATGGGAGATTCTGTCACCTTCCAGACCAGCTATGAGCCTGCTTTCTCAATTCCATGGCTCTGAAGACCCAGAACCTTCCAGACTTTCCAACTGGCCTTCCTCATGTGGAAAGGAATTTCCAGCTCCACTAATGTTATATAAGCCTACATCCAAGATCTGAGACCACTGAACTTTCTAGTGCATAGGCCCTCAGTTGCCCCACTTCTCACCATCAAAGTCCTCTACTGGAAACACTAACTAGATGCCCCAGGGTGACAAGCAGGGAGAGCAGGAAGGTAGCCAAAGAGCTAGCCATGGTCACCTCCATAGGCCTCCAGGAAGTAGAGCCTGCCTTCCTCTGTGGCCCAGGGCCTGGATGATCACCCAGGGGGATTTGCCCACTTACGCCTCCTCATTGTTCAGCACATCCAGGAGCTGGGCGACAAGGGCATCCTTGGGGAGCGCTTGGCTCTGCTCTACAGCCTCCAGGAATAGCTGCTTGCCAAAACATAGCTTCTTCCAGGGCGTCTCCAGCAGTGCATTGCTCAGACCATAGGTTCCTGTGGGGAGGGAGGGTCAATCTGACCATGCAGAGACCCTGCTATGTGATTTCAGGGTAAACTCCTGCTGTCTCACCAATCTACCTGGCATAAGATAAGGTGTCATAAGTACAGCCAGGGACAACAAAATTGGAACAGACTGAGACCAAGCTGTTCTTTTTCTCTAGCACCTCCTCTGTGCCCTCTTTGCCCCATTTGTGTAGTAAGAGATGAAGAACTCAACTAGTGGGGATATACAAGAGACCATGAGGTCTAGCTACCTGGGGCCTGGATGAACATATTGACATGGAATAAACAACTAGCACTCCAATGTGGAATCTCTCTCTAGGTTAAAGCATGAGAACACTTACAAAGGTCAAAGGTGAACAATCAGCAACCTGTGGCTAGGAGGCCTACTATGATAAGCCTTGACTTGTGCTAGTAATTAGAAAACCCTAGCCATGTGGGGACATTCATATGTTTCATCCCTGAGCCTGCCCCCAACTTGATCCATGTCCTACATCATCATCATCATCATCATCATCATCATCATCATCACTGATAAGGATTGAACTCAGGGCCTGGTACCTTCTAAGCATGTGCTTTACTACTAAGCCAAATTCCCAGCCCCTCTTTTTAAATAACAGCTTTATTAAGATATGACTCGCATTTTCTATAATTCACCTATTTAAAGTATGTCATGTGTAATAGATGTTAATATATACAAAGTTGTGCTATCACCACCACTATCTAAATCCAGAACTTTTCAGTATCTCCCAAAGAAACCCAAGACTGATTACCACAATATCTTCTGATTCCACCTCCTCCCCAGCCTCTGGCAGCCTCTGGACCCCCATGGCTGTCAAAGATGGGAAGGGAAGGGCCAGCATCACGGTGGCTGGGCTCTTGCTGTAGAGTACCTCAAAGCAGGCCAAGAGCCCCACATTCAGAAAGAGTGGGCCTGTTCAGGAGAGGAGGTGAAATGCGCTAGAAGCCACCCTCCAGGAATGGGATAGGGGCAGCCTCCTCTGAAGATGCCACTGGCCCAAAGTATCCTGGCCTGATCACCACCCCAGCAGAGTGCTGTTCTGGAGTTCCTTGACCCATCTGTGCCCAACATGTCCCTGGACAGCTATGAGAAGTTGGAAGGTAGCACTGGTATGAACCAGTGTGAATACAAATACATACTGGTATAAACCAGCAGGCATCACAGAGCTCCTTATCAGCCCTGAGGTCTGCCAACCTCCTAAGATGCAGTCAGGTTGGGCCTCACAACTGTTCTGGCAGCTGCTCCCTACCTCCCTTGAACCCTGCCTAGAACACTCTGGGTTTCAGGCCCATCACTGATCTGCTGCAGATAGGGGTGACCTGTGCACTCCAACCTCACTTGGTGACTGGTGCTAACTGTAAACAAAGTCCCTGTGACTTGGGTACACAGGAACTATGCGACCAAAAGGAGTTCTGTCACACATTAAGTGTCTGGGTGATGCTGAGAATGTTGATATTCCTCAGGGCCTGGGATGCCTGATGAAGGCCAATGGCTCAGGTGTAGGGAAAAGAGCTAGTATCTGAGGTCCACAGTCCTGAGATGCAAACAGTGATGGCTGGCCTCAGGCAGCAAGCTGCAGGAGGAAGCAGCAGACCTGGGACAAGACACAGACCTCTTTACCCTCAAAGAAGGGTATAATGTAATATTCTCTGCTTACTTGAGGAAAGGGGAGCTGTCAGAGGCTTCCAGGAAATCACAATACCCAAGTAAGCAAGAATATCACGGTAGAGCCACAGAAGGTACAGCCTGAGCAAAGACGTTAGTAAGAATCCCAAGAAGGAGACCAAGGCAGAGTCGAGGAGACAAAAAGGGAGAGTCTCTAAGGACATGGGCCAAGCAGGAGACAGTGCAGAAGGTGAGCATTTGTGAGGGGCTGGAGTGTAGTGTGTATGTGCACCTGGGCGGAAGTGCAGCAAAAGACCCCAGATGGTAACTGCCCCAAAGGCTCTGAGAAAGACAAGCAGATACAGGACTGACATGTGGGCCTAGGGGTTACTGGGCACACTGTAGGGCTGTCGTAGAGTCCACATCAGGCTCTGTATCTTACTTTCTAGGAAAAGCTCACAGGAAGATGGCAGGAAGAATAGTAGGCTCGGTGCAGGCTAAAGTCCCACACAGATCATAAAGTGCACCAATCAGCAAAAAGTACAGTCCTGGGAGAAAACTACAACAGGGGCCTGATCCCTGAAAAGCACAAGGGGATCCTCAACACAGCAGCAGTGCTTCATCCTGTCAGGCTGCCAAAGTAGGCTCACCTGGAGTCAGGATGATGGGCTCAGGCTCCCCCCGGTTTCCATAGTAACAAATGACATCTCCTTTTGCTGTGCTGTGGATGGAAGAAAGAGAAGGTCAGATAGGACTGCCAGAGCATCCTGCTCTCAGCACTGCCCTGTAATCTCATGGGCCTATTCCCTGAGCCCTGGCTGGTCGTCAACCACAAAAACGATGGTCCACTTTAGCCCGGCTGGGGGGTTGGGAAGGGCAGGCCATGGTGATCTGGTTTCTGTCCAGCATCACAGGAACATTGCTGGCTCATCTTTGGGATGCCCAACAGAGGGAAGGAACAGTATGGGAAGACCTTCCTGCCTAGATGAATGCCCTACAGCATGATCACATGTTGACAATTATAGGGCTGAGCCCCACCTCCATGAACACCAGTGCTTTCTGGTGAGTTGCAGTCCCCATCTCTGCAGCTCATCTCCAAGTGCTTCTGGGGTTACTAGACAGGGGGCCTCAGGGTAACACAGGCTTCTGAAACACCACATTTTCCTACTGTCATATTCTTAGTGTATGCTCTACAATAATTAAAATACTTCACTGCTGAGGATACCCTAGTTTCATAGTACCACAGTAAGTCTTGTTGCTGAAACTTGAAATTCCTTTTTGTTGCTGTTGTTTAGTACTAGGGATCACTGAGCTACAGTCCTTTTTATTTTGTTTTTTTGAGACAGGGTCTCGCTAAGTTGCCCAAGAGGGACTCAAACTTGACATCCTCTTGCCTCAGTTTTTAAGTGTGCACCATGACTTCGAGATCTATGAAACACTCTCCATGTCAGACACCAAACAAAAAGAGCTGTATCTTCCAAATGGAAAACTGTAGAAAAGAGGGTAAGAGGGTAAAAAGGGGTAGGTGTGGGTACTGGTAAGTCCTCCCATCCCTCCTGCTCCTCGCTGCCACCAGGCAAGACCCACCCTCCAGCCTCCAGAGCCTCTAGTCTTGTTCACATTCTTCTTATATCACATCCCTTGCCAGGTTTCTTAAAATGTCTAGTTAATGAGTTCGGAGCTTTTGTTTCCAAGCAGAAAGCTTTTGAACTCTTGATGTAATGACAGTAGTATCAGGTACCTATGCTGATTATTGCCAGAGCCACCCTGGCCATACAAAGGAAGGCCCTGCTGTGGCTTGGATTCCTCATCAGCATCCACCAGCTGGGGCTGCTCACTGCCACCCTCTAGCCTCGGCCCTGGTACTATCTGCCATTGACCATGGGATGCTTGTCTGGCCATTGTTTGCTTTCTTGGGTTGTGATCAGGGTGGCAGCCTTCTGACTGACCCAAGAGCTCAGGCTTCTGAGCTGCTCAGGCTCCCAGAAGCCCAGGGCCACACTTTCCACAACTACAGGGGTTACTACTCAGTATGTGCCCACACATTCATGCAGAGCACAGTTCCCTTGTCTCCTAGCCCCTTGGCACAGCTGCTGGGTGCCCAATCCCATCAGTGTCACAGCCACTGTTCTGGTCTCCTGGAGCTGGGTCACACGTACATGGAACAAACGACAAGGCAAAGTGGTCTCCAAATATGGCGGGCACATGGACTTGGAGCTGCTATAGGTCAGTGGGAAACAAAGCTCCAGACAGCAAATGCCAACACCAGCCTCGACTCTTGACCCTCCTCCTGTGGGCCACTGCAGCCTGCTCAGCCTCTACATCGTATGTCTCTATCCATGTAGTGCGGGGTAGGACACAGCATCCTGTATGCAGCGGATGCTAGAGGCACAGCAAACCTGTTCTTGTGGAAAGAAGCAGCTCAGCCAGGGGCTCTGGACATGAATGCTAATTGACCCTCAGCCCATCTGTCTGTCTTAGAGGAAGCCCCTCCAACCAGCAGCCCATGGCTTACATATAGCTTGAACATGCCTGGGACACACTGAGTGAAAAAGAACTGTTGGGGCTGGTGACTAAGCTCAGTGGCATAAGCGCCTGCCTTGCAAGCGTGCAGTCGTGAGTTCGATCTCCAGTACCAAAAAAAAAAAAAAAAAAAGGAAAAAGAACTGTTTTAGGCTGCATATAAAAAAGACACATAACATACAAATAAAAAATTATTTTAAATACTTTTTACTATAACTCAGGCATGTCCAACCCACAGGCTTCAGGTTGGACACACCTGCCTATCTAGGCTAATAGCATTCGTTGACTTCTGGACACCAAAAGGGCAAAGAGAAGTCAGAAGATGATAGGGGAGGATGTTCACTTTACCGAAAAGCAAAACACAAAATTTCTGCAGTATCTGTTTGGCCATATCTCTAATATGAGAGTCACCTAGGGTCACAGCACTTGGGCCAGGGTTGCTGTAGGCTGTTCTGCAGGGCCTCCCATGGAAGAGGAGTAGACACCTAGCCAGGGCCAGAGACTGCCCTTCACAGCCCCAGCTCTCCAGCACCCCACTTCAGCTTTCTTGAGGCAGAGAGCAAGAAGCCCTGACTCAGCTTCCCACTACCCAGGTGGATGAGCCTGAGACAGGTTAGGTCCTTGGGATGTTTGTGAAACCTACTATAAGTGACATCCTGGGAAAAGCTGCAGGCTGACTGAAGGGGTGGAATCCTGTGCCCGATGCCAGGAGACCTAGCCCCCAGGGCAGTGCTGGTTAGGACCGCTGTCTCCTGGCAAACTCACCTCAGGTCGGCTGCTATGAGGTTAAAGCCATTGTACAGGTGGCCCTCCTGGGAGACCTTCTTCAGGTAGGACAAGCAGTCCATGTCAGTGGTCAGAAAGTTGGTTACAAGTTCACCTGTGTGCAGGGGACAGGGACACATGACTGGGGCAGCAGATGAGCCCCTTTTCTTGAGATACCATAGTGAAGCTGCCTTGGGAGAACAAAGATAGTGGGATCCCAAAAGAGCTACAGCAATTGGAGTCATCCACACTTTACTGAGAGGACTGTCACAAAGGGTGGCACTGAAAACTATGAGTTTTTGTTTTTGTTCTTTTAAAAAATCTTCTAGCCAGGCTGGAAGCCAGAGGCTGTACATGCCTGTCATCCTAGCTAGCTGAGACGATGAGACAGGAAGATCATGAGTTTGAGGATAGCCTGGGCAACATATAGAGAATCCTATCTAAAAGATAAAACATTTCTCCCCACAGGTCCCGCCAGGGAAATCAGCATAAAGAAAGAAAAAACTTCAGCATGAATGATCTGTATCCATACAACTATGCAAGAAGGACAGTGGGGAGTATGCAAATTGCTGACAGGTGGGGACAAAGATACAATAGTGAGCAGTGACATTTTGTGAAGTGACGCACTTAGAGGGTTCTCCCTGAGATAACCACATCTGTGTGGGTGCCAAGAGACCAGACCAACAGTGGCTGCTATGGTGATGCCGTAGGTCCCCTCCCCTTCTCCTGTCTCTGCCTTCTATTCCTGAGGCAGGTAAGGAGCCTAGCAGAAGCCTCCTGCTTCCTGCCTATCCTGGCTGCCCCACCCTACCTGCCTTACTAGGCCCAATCCTGCTCCCCCTGCTTCCCTTTACCTCTGCCACGGGTATCTTGGTCCAGCTTTGGCTGCAGGTAGTTGGTGAGTGCCCCTAACTTCCCTCTTGTGCTGATGCCCAGCCACGTGCCTCCTTCCCTGCCTTCTTCCATGTCGAGCCCTGTGGCAGGTGACAGAGTTACCAGTCATTGTGATGGGTTCTGACCCTGCTCTGGTTCCCACACAGTGCCTATACCCTAGGAAAAACAATGTCAGGGGATCCATGAGAATATGTAGCTCAGCCCAGCTACCCTGGCCATGGGTTGGGGCTCCAACTCTGCAAAGTGAGGCAGCTCCTAAGTTACGAAAAAAAGTATAGGTAATAACTATGTCCCCCAGGACATTGTAGGCACCAAATATGCCCATCCTGGCATCAATAGGGTGAACCTGAAACTGGGTGGTCTTCACATGACTTCTGAAGAATACATCTTGCACATTAGTTAGGGTCAGGAGTTCAGGGCACTAAGATAGCTTCCCTACCTGGGGGCCTCATCTATCAGGAACAGACACACGTCCAGGCCATGGTCAGTCCTCCACATGTAACCAAGACTTGCCACTAGGTAAGACATGCCCTAAAGGAGATGCAGGGTGTAGTTCAGTAGCAGAGTACTGCCTAACATGTAAGAGATTATGGATTGGCTCCCCAGCAATGAAAACAAAACAAGCCACCAAGAGGGCACTTGTTACTCCAGAAGGTTAGAGTTCAGACGGCCTGGAAGACCGGCAATGTGCTCCTGAGAAGGCATTGAATGAAGCTATGAGAATGAAGCCAAAACTGCATTAGAGACCCCAGAAAGGTGGAGAAGCCAGGAATTTGGAATAGCTGAGGAAAGCCACAAGGAGTGCACAAAGCCAGCTCAAGAGAGAGGCCATGAGAGCTGCAACCACTGGCAATGCCATAGGGCCATGATTGCCCAAGCCCTTTGGAATTCATATCTCACTACAGTTTGCCCTGGGTGCTAGACATGGAACTACAAGATTTAATGTTTGCCCTGTCAGGTTTCATCTTGCTTTGGTCCCATTGGTTCCTATATTCCTATTCCTCCTTTTTGTAATAGTAATGTTTACCCTGCACCACTGTGCATCAGCAGTGTTTAACTTTCTAATTTTTATGGAGGCTCACAGCTAAGAGTTTGCTTTGAGTCTCAGAAGAGACTTTTTGGACTTGGATTCGTTAGCAGTGCTGGAGCTGCCAAGACTGTGGTGACTCTTAGAGATAAGCTAAATGAATTTTTCATGAAGTGAAACACATGGGTCTTTCAGGGACCAGGGACATAATGTTATGGTTTGACCTAAAATGACCTTAAAGACTCACATGTCTGGAAGGTGGATTATGGGGTCTGGTGAGAAGCAGCAGTTCACTGGAAGCACAGACTGGACGAGTATACAGTATCGCCTTCCCCAGCTTCTCCCTTTGCTCTCTGCTTCCTGGCTGCCATAAGGAACAGCTTTTCTACCACTGTGGCTCTCTACAATGGCATCCTACCTTGGAGCCAGCCAAGTATGGACTGAAACAGCCAAAATAAAACTCTCCTTCTTTAAGTTGTGGGTGTCTGGCATTTGGTCCCAGTGATGAAGAAAATGACTAAGACACTTCCATAGGATGAATGAGAAAATGTGGAACAAAATGGAGAATTGGAATGGGGCAGCAGTACTAAGAGGGGAAGACACTTTTCTAGGTACTCGTTATTGTGTTGTTTGACTCTGAGGATCATGGAAATGAAAAAAATACACCCCAAAGCCCAAGGAAGCAGAAAACGTAAGTAAATAAGCTAGATCAAACAGGATAGGCGCCAGGGATATAGCTCAGAGGCACAGTACCTGCCTGGCAAGTGCAAGGTCCTGAGTTCAATTCCCAGTACCAAAACAAAGAAACAAAGAAAGAACATGATATAAGGAAAACCCAACATGGACCATTAATTGTAATAAATGAACCTATACTACCTCATTGGAGGAGAAAGAACTCACGTAAGTAACTTTGTTGTTTTGTTTTGTTTGAGACAAGGTTCCACTATGCATTCCAGGCTGCCCTACTACTACTAATGTAGCCCAGGCTGGCCTCAGACTCACAGTAATCCTCCTGCCTCAGCCTCCTGAGTGCTGGAATTACAGATATACAACACCATGTCCAGATATCACCTAAGTAACTTTGGAAAACAGAATTTTGAATTGATTCTCTAAAGCTAAAAGCAAAGAAGAACAGTTTTAAAATGTTGGGCTTTAGCCAGACATGGTGATACACACCTGTAATACCAAAACTATGGAGAACTGTCCTAAATTTGAGGCCAATCTGGGCTATATAGTGAACTCAAGGCCAGCCTAAATTACATAGTGAGAATTTGTCCCCCCAAAATTAATTTAATTAACTTTTAAAATAAAAACAAAAAATATTTATGGAGGAAATAGGATAAGCAAACAACAGTTCTGCAAAAGAATAAGGATGGAGCACTTACACTATACTTGATTCAAGGCCTGCTAAAAAGATGGTTATTTAATGTTTATTTCTTTTTTGAGCCTGGGTCTCTCTATGTTGCCTGAGCTGAGCTTGACTTCCTAGGCTCAAATGATTCTCCCACTTCAGCTTGCTGAATAATTGGGACTATAGACATTCGTTACTCCACTTGACTCAAAAAGACAGTAAATAAGATACTGTAGTGATGATATCAAGACACATGCACCAGTGGGACACAATAGAGTCTGGAAGAGACCCACACACATATGATCAACTGGTTTACAACCAAATTGCCATAATTATACAACAAGCAAAAGAATATCTAATAAATGATGATGAAACAACTAGAGGGATGGGGGTAGGGGATGAGCCTGAACCATTACCTCACAAATAATTTTGAGATAAATCACAGACCAAACCATAGATCTCGAAATCAGAAGGCTTCTTGAAGCAAATACAGCAAAATATCACTGACCTTACGGAAAGCACAGACTTCTTAGATAAAACAAAAAAAGAAAAAACTACAGTGGAATAGATAAACTGCATTTTGTTAAAATATTCTGCTCACCTAAGACAGCATCAAGGAAATGAATAGATGTACATTTATTCAACAAGAGTCATCCAGAAGGCACAAAGAAATCCTACAAATCAATAATTTAAAAATGAGTAAGAATTCCTTAATTGGCCAAGTAACAGAGTAAGGATTTTTCTCTCCTATATAAAACAAGCAAAAAAACAAAAGAAACATATGAAAAAAATGGGTCTTAGATAAAAGATCTGAGAAATGAGAAACAAATGAAGTGGAGCCTTTTATTAGATAAGAGTCCCCTGGATACGGCAAGCGAGAGGTATAGGGATACAGGCAGAAGCCAGAATAGGGTGGAAAGTTCAAGAAGATTGAGGCAGCCAGAGTTCATGAGACAGAAGACCAAAGAAGATAGCTACACAGAGGAATCACATAATAAGGCCAGGAAAGAACCAGAAGGATTTGGAGGATAGCGTTTACACAGGGCAGGGAATAGTGCTTGTTTACAGAAGCCATATTAGAAAAAGCACACAATAGCTGGGTGTGGTGGCACACACCTATAATCCCAGCACTTGGGAGGCTGATACAGAAGGATCACTGCAAGTTTGAGGCCAGCCTGGGCTACATAGTGAGTTCAAGGCCACTATGAACTGCATAGTGAAACCCTGTCAAAAAAAAAAAAAAAAAAAAAAAAGACACAAAAGAAAGAGAAAGCATGTAATTCCCAGTGTGCTGGGTTAATTACTGAGGGAAGTCAGGCCTTACAATTTGAGAATAATTAGTCCTACACCAGGCATGGCTCTGAACTTGCCTGTCAGGTTTCAGGCAAAAGACCCAAAAAGTCCCTTAAACCCTAACTGGGTGAAGCTCAATGGTAATATTTCTAAGAATGCAAAATATATCCCATGTAAGGTTTTGCTCCCAAACTCAGCCCACTACCCCTGGAGCAAGGAATACACAGCAGAACTGTGGATGCAGATACAAATACACACACATGGAGGTGCATGCACACATAAACAGGGTGCCTTGCAAAGGGGCCACAGGACACGGTCTTCATGTGCAGACTGACCAAGGCATGTGAAGCCATGTAGACAGTGCTGGGTGGACAGCTCAAGGATGCTTAATGGCTAATCTAGTGCTGCGCCAGACCCCAGGCCCACCCTCCCCATTCATATATTCAGCATTTACACTGGAGGCAGGGCTTTTGTGAGGCTCATTATGGGACTTGTACATTCATGCTGTCCCAAGGGCTCTGGTGGGGCCACACTGAAAACCTGTCAAACAGGTGTAAAAGAAGACTTACCTGCAGAGGAACCCCAAATAATAAAGGAAAAGCCCCCCCCCCAAAAAGGAGACTTACCACTAAGAATCTCATTGTCATTGCCCCAGAAGTCAGCTAGCTTGGATGGTCTGTGGTAGAATTCATCCCTGTTGGCTGCCAAAATAAGCCTGAGAAAAGAAAGCATGATTGGCCATTTTACACAGCAACAGAAAAGCCATGTCCCTCCACTCGGGATTGAGCCTAGGGCCTTCACACTGAGCTATGTCCCTGCCCTCCCCCTTTTTAACTTGTACCAGAGATTGAACTCATGACCTGAGCCATATCCCTGGCCCCCTTTTTAACTTTCTTTCTTTGAGACAGGGTCTCACTAAGTTACTATGTTGCCCAGGCTGAGCTTGAATTCGTGATCCTCCTACCTCAGCCTCCCAAAGTGCTAGATTACAGACATGCTACCATGTCCAGCTCGCACACTTTTTATTTCTCTGGGTACTACAGATCGAACTCTACACGCTACACCCTCAGCCTTCTCTGTTAAAAAATCAGATTCCAGCAGTAGCTTACATATACAAGTTCCAAAGAGGACAGGAACCCACTAGCTCTCACAAGGCCTTCACGTGGCAAAGGTCTCCACTGATCCCAGACAGCTCCCAGAGAGGCTGCTCAGAGCCCCTGCCCTGGAAATAGATAGGTACTGTTCAAAGATATAGGTTTCCATGACTCACTGCCAGGCCCAATGGGACAGCCTTAGCCCTTGCTCATACAGCCCCTGCCAACAATAGGGGATGGCCAATGGAAGAATGGCTGAGCAGGTGAGGATCCTCAGTGTTGCCACCAAGCACACAGAAGGAACCAGGCTGGAAGTATGAGACCACCTTCTGACCATCTGTCCTGTTTCCCGAGAACAGCCACATCAAGCCTGCAAGCTTCCTGAAAACATGGACCCCTTGCCAAAAGGACTGTGTGGATAGACACCAAATTTCAGCAGCACACAAGGCTTCTGGGCTGTTTCATTCTGTGATTTACAGTGTTTTATGTGTGCAGGGGTGGGGATGGAATGGGTTACTGATCAAGGATTGTACATCACTTTAAGCCTTCTGAGTCTTTGATGGAAGCCTTCAGGGTACCCCATTTGGCCCACCCTGACCCTAACTATAGTACCTGTCACTCTGTCTCATCCATTCAGCTGCCTTCTGGGTTGCACCCTATCTGCCAGGGTGGCATAAGGGTGGCTGCCATCCCTGCTACAAATCCCAGCCATTCACAGAATAATCCTTGATACCTCCAACTGACAAGTTCCAACCCAGATTTAGCCTGTGTCTCACACCATATCTGCTGTCCTTTCTAGATGGAGGTGTCCCTACCACCACCACACCACTGCAGCAGGGCCAGCAGCCAGGCCTGCCTTTCCTGGCCATATGCTGACAATAAGCACATATGCCCCTGGGTCCATATGGGCTGTGGCCTGGACAATGGTCAGGAGAAGAAAGATAATGTGGCTCCAAGTGGGAGGAGATTATAGAGTTGTGAAAGACACACCAGGGACCAGGTCCAGAGCACCTGTTGTCCCTAGGGGTGGAGGTCAATTTTGATGTGGTCTTTTTCTGGTACTTTCTCTTAAATACCAAATCTTCCTACTCTGCTCTCACCTCCCTGGCTCTTGAGGGTGAGTGAGGGAAGGGAGCTAGAGGTCCCTGTCAGGGCTCCCAGGGAGAAGGTAACAAGCTCTGCAGCCCAGTCAGGTTGGGGCTGTTGGCTTTGGTTGCCAACTATTATTTTATTTTTGGTTGCCAATTCTTACATAAGGCTCTAACAAAGAAAAAAATTTTAAGAGAAAATGAGAAGAAAAGCTGACTAAGCAGAGCATTTTGTGCTAAGATGTTCAATGACCTATTTTTAAACAAGGAATGTTTGCCTAATAATGAGAACAGTAATTGCCAGGTTATTTTTAATATAGGAGTCCCTACTTACTTGAATTGGTGGTGGTTTGGCGGAGATTTCATTAAAATGCAGAATTCAGAGATGAGCAGGTATAATGAGCACTCACACTGAGCCCTAGACAGATGAGGAAGTGACGCCTTCAGTCAATACTGGTGGGGGCTGCAGTGCAGAAGAAGTTCCATCTGTACCCAGTGTGCAGGGAACTGGGGTTGTGACACCACAGTGCAGGGCTTTGAGCATGCCAAGTCATCCACTGGTTTTGTTCTGTTCTGCTAACTGCAACCACTGATGATCTATAAGCACCATGCATGCCTCACACTGCTGGGGAGAGCATTTGCAATATATGAGGGAACAGTCTATGCACTATCTGGGGGGCATGTGTACCATTTGAGGGTTAAGTAAGTCATCGTGGGGCGGGGGTGAGTTGGCAGCAGGTAGCAAGTGCTTTGTGCTACAACCCAGTAATCAGGTCCTCAGGGATAACCCCAGAGGTAACAGCTTGTCCAGCAGCCACTCCAGGTTGTAGCCAGTGAGGGCCTTCACAAAGGAATGTAAAAAAAGTATTTTAAAAAGATGGGGATTGGCCTAGGATTTAGCTCAGTGGCATAAGCACCTGCCTGGCAAGTGTGAGGTTGTGAGTTTGATCTCCAGTACCAAAAAAAAAAAAAAAAAGAAAAGATGAGGATTACACGACAACATGACCATGTTACTCTGCCGGAGGTACCTTGGTTTTCTATGACAGGTATCAAAGTACTGCAAAAATAGCAGTTTAAAGCTGAAAATGCTGATCATTATTCCAAAAAACATAATCCCTCATACTAAAATCCTAAAAGACCAAAACTCTTAAAGTATACTGCATGTGGTAGCACACACCTGTAATCCCAGCTACTCCAGAAGCTGAGGTAGGAGGATCATAAATTCAAGCTCAACTTGGGCAAACTGGTGAGAATTTGCCTCAAATTAACTGACTGGCAGTGGTGGGGAGATCAGGAATCCAACCTAGGACCTCATGCTTGCCAGACAGGCACTGTACCACTAAGTTAAATCCCTGGCCCCTAATTAATTTTTTAAAAAGGACTGGGGGCTGTGGATTTAGCTCAGCAATTCAAAGAACTTGCCGGGTAAAATGGCAAGGTCATGAGTTTGATTCCCCAGTACCAAAAAAAAAGAAAAGTTAATTTGTTATTAAAAGGCTAATTACACACGTGTGTGCACACATGCACACACACATACATGGACTGGGGTGGTGATACAGCTCAGTGGCACAGTGCCTGCCTGGCAATCACAAGATTGTAAATTCAAAAAAAAACAGCAGACTGGGAGTGTAGCTCACTGAGTTCAATTCCTACTACTAAACTAAACCAAATAAGCACCTAAAATCTATAAATCTCACTGGGTATGGTAATGCACATGTGTAGTCCCCAGAGGCTGAGGCAGAAGGATCACAATGAGTTCACGGCCAGCTTGGGCTACTTATAGTTTCTATCTAGCCTGAACTACATAGCAATACCCTGCTTCTCAAAAACCATAAACAAATCATTAAAATCTAAAAATCTCTAAATTCTTTCTCTCTTTTTAATTTGAGACAAGATCTTAACAGGTAGTTCTGGCTAACCTTAAACTCACTATGTAGCCAAGGATGTCCTCCAATGTGCAGTGATCCTGTCTATACCTCCCTAATGCTTGGATTATAGATATGTACCACCACACCTAGTTCCAAATTCTAAATCCTAAATCCTAAAATCACAATCCTGAAAGATTAGACTCGAATGTTGAAATCTCTGAAAACCAATATTGCAAAAACTGTAATCTAATGGCAAAAGGACAGAAAGAATTATGATGAGTTTGACCATGAAATGATGCAACAACAAAAATATCAATTTAAAATTGCATCATTTGTCTGCATTGCTATTGAGCTTTTAGGCAGAAATGTTGAAACTTCCTCAGTAAACGAAAAGATGTCCTTTTTAACTCAGTACATCTGTATTTGCGAAAAGCAAAATTTCTCCAAATCTTGGCTGTGTGTGTAACTATATCTACAACTGCAGCCTATCACAGTTACAGATCAACCTTAGATTGTCTGTCATCTTTCCAATGACTACAATTATAATACAGTTACCAACCATAGTGATTGTATTTACACATTTTCCTTTTGACCTATACCTTTTTGGTTTGTTTGATAGTAAGGACTGAACACAGGGGCCCCTGCCTAAGCTACATCCCCAGTTCAAATGATTATTTTGTTTTTATTTATTTATTCATTTTGAGAGATAGTTTCTCTATGTAGCCCAGATTGGCCTCAACTGTTGATATTCCTGACTTAGCCTCCCAAGTGCTGGGGTTATAGCCATGTGCCATGACATGGATCAAGAATTGTCTTAAATTATTTTCAGCAATGTATTTTCAGGATTGTGATTTTGGTGATTTTAGACTTTAGGGATTTTTATTTTGATCTTTTGAGATTTCAACATTTGGGATTGTGCCATTTGGTATTATGGCCCAAACTCAGACCAACACCCACTTGTCTGCTAATCCACAGGTCAGTCAGTAGGCTAAACTGGCCTTCTGTACAAATCCCAAGGCTGTAATTGAGACTCCAGTTAGCAATTTCACAGGAAGACCTATGCTACCAAGCCTATGGCCTGCCATTGCCGCTGGGCATCTCCAGAGATGGGAGGTTGAAGGAGATACCGGAAGCCCTTTGTACCCCTCTGTGAAAGTCATGAAAGCCTACTACATATTCACTCAGCCACCTAGGAGCAGTTTATTTAGTGTTTGGCCTAAGCTTTGCAAAGGTGCGTGGGAAATGCTGAGGCCATCAAGCTCCACAAGGACAGGCCCAGCAGTGATGCACACATTCCAAGGAAAGAAGATAGGTCTGTGCTCACCCTCCTCCTCCCCACCTGAGTGGCCAGCGGTAGGGACCAACATCCTGAAAGCTGGGGGTTAAGCTTCCTCCTGGAAAGGTGAGGATCTGACTGTAAGAAAAATTCCCTGGGACAGCCTACAGGAGGAGGTCATATTAAGCTGCTAAGCCTATCAATACTTAGTTTCCCAGGGGCTGGGGATTTAGCTCAGTGGCACAGTGCCTGCCTGGCAAACATGAGGTCATGAGTTTAATCCCCGGTACCAAAAAAAAACCCTTAAGTTTCCCAGAGGTACCACATAACAGCCCACAAACTGGTGGCTTCAACAATAGCAATTTATTGTCTTGCAGTTCTAGAGGCTGAATGTCCAAGATCGAGGTGCCAACAGTTGGTTTTCTCTGAGGGTCTCCTTTCAGAACATAGATGAGTATACTATCTTTGTATTCACACTGGCTTCTCACAGTATGTCTGAGTCCTAATCTCTTCCCATAAAGGCAGCCATCATATTGAATCAGATCTGCCAATATGACCTCATTTTACCTTCATCACCTTTTTTTTCCAGAATGCATTCTAATTTTTAAATTAATTTTACTGGTATACATATTTGTTATATATAATAATTACATTCATTAGATATATTGATCATTCTCAATCTCCTCTGTCCCTCTCCTTAATCACTTTGTTAAAAGTTTATCTCCAAACACAATTACATTTTGACAAATGAGGATTCAACACAAGGATTCAACACATGAGAGGTACACAACGCAGCCCATAGCACGCTATGACTATGGAGAATTTCCATCAAGAGTCTATCCTCTAGCTGGTGAGACTTCACAGAAACAAACTCAAACAGACTATTCCCACACCCTGCCAAGAGCCAGCGGTGATAGTCACAATGAAGGCACTGGAAACAAAGCCTGGTTTGCTAATCAATATTTTCAACTCAGGTTTTTCAATTATCTTATTTTTTGCCCTGTTTTTCAATTATCTTATTTTTGCCCTGTTTTTCAATTATCTTATTTTTGCCAAGGAAGTAGCAGAGGGGAAACAGTAAAAGTGAAGGACAATCCCTAGCATCCTAAGCTGACTTGAGGTACAGTGAGGCCCAGGTGGTGAAGGAGGAAGCAGAGACTGAATATAGAGCCTCCCCTAATGGTGACCAGGTGGGTAGGTAAAGCCTGTCCCAAGCATATGGCCATTAAGTACTTATGCAAAGACCCAAAAAGAACCTCCTTCCTCCTCCCTCACCTCCTTTTTTTTCTGAGATGGGTTCTTCTTAAATTGCCTAAGCTGGCTTTGAGCTCATGATTTATTTTCCTGTCTCACCCTCCCAAGAATATGGGATTATAGGCACATGCCATTGTACTCAGCTTTCATAGTTCTTCTTTACTGTCTATTTGCACATGGTATGTATACTCACCATTTTCTTCTCCATCCTTCTTACCATTTTTACATTACATAAAGAAGGTCATCAAGGAATAGAATATCAAGTGAGGCTGTGGCTGTATATAGGAATAACAAATACTGCTCATGACAGATTTAAGGATTATTGGGCTGTGTCTCCTTGCTCGGAGGATGCTGGAGAGACACTAGAGGATGAAGGGCAGCTTTCCCTTCTGCCTCTGGGTGCTTTTCTAAGAGTATCTTGGTTACTTTTTTCTCATTGTTGAGACAAAATACCTGACACCCAAAGTGAAGCAAGGAAAGGTTTATTTAGCTTACAGTTTTTGTGATTTCAGTTCATACTCAGCTGGATCCAAGGCAGGGTGGCATGGCTGAGGGGCAGCTATTCATGGCACCCGCAAGCAACAAAACCAAAAAGGGCAAAAGAGGGAAGAGCATGTCTCCTTTCCTCCCTTATATTGTATGCCAGGTCTGCCCCTGGGCTGGCATAGCACTCATACCACCAATCCCAGTACTAGCCTACAAACCATCACTAATGCTAGATTCAGCCACCTCCATGTCTGCATGAGGCTTGAGGGGGCCACCCAGACACAAACTATAACAAGGAAGCTTCTGCAATATGTGTGGCCTCCTTGGGTCCTGGTTCCTATAGTGCCAGTAGTAAGCAGCATTTAGTGGCCAACACCCTCATCTAGCCTCCACCCAGTAACAGATGCCTCCACCCAGTAACAGTAACATGTACCCAGAAAATAGATTTCCAGAAAGCTCTACTAGCATGGCAGCATAGGGACTTCTTGGTATCTAGTAGGTCACAGCCATACCTTCTCTGGCAAAGTCTGGATTTCAGCCTGAAGGTAAAAGACAGGGCACTATCCTAAGCATCCCATCTCAGCCATGGTGGCAGGATGGTTGCTCCCTATATCTGCTATTCCTGTGGGTTTTTTTGTTTTTTGTTTTGTTTTGTTTTTGTACCGGGGATTGAACTCGCGACCTGCTGCTTGCCAGACACGCACTTATGCCACTGAGCTAAATCCCCAGCTACTATTCCTATATTCTTAAGAGTTCTGTTCGCTTCTCTCCATCCAGTCCCTCACAACTCCAGTGCCCTGTTGTGGTTAATAGTTCTTTACTATACACTTGCCCTGAAGGCTTCTGTCTGGAGGCTTGATTCAACTTGCTTTGCTCTCTCTACTAGGGGTTTCTCAGGATCAACTCCTAGAGCCTGGCCTACATCTGAGGTCTCTCCCTCTGTTGGATGGGGAAAAAAAACTGTATACCCCTCTGCTGGATGGGGAAAAACACTGGATACTTCCTTTTATACCAGGAAACAGCAACTGTTTCCTGGTATAAAATGAGTAAATTTAGCCATGACATTAGGTACCACAGGATCTATGCAATTCTGCAGTGACTTAGTGTGAGAACTTAGCTGAAACAGTCTGAATAATTTCTGGTACACATTTTTAAATGATAAAAAAAACTTAGCCAGGTGTGGTGGTACACACCTATAATCTCAGCACTCTAGGAGTCTGTAGCAGGAAGATAGCAAATTTAAACTCAGCTTAGGCAACTTAGTGAGCTCCTGCCACTGGGACTTGGCCACCCAGGGTCTTAGCACCTACCCTCACCTCTCTTGTACATGGTGTCCAAGTGCAGTGAGAACAAGCCCCTACCCCAGACCCAGCAAAGCATGGCAGATGCAGGGCAAGGGGGTTACCTGTATGCATTTTTGGAAGCAGGTCGAGGATCAAACTTAAAGAAGATGATGCACATTAGTTTCAAGGGGTAGCTTTGCTCACATGAAATCTGAGGGAAAAGGAAAAGAATGAGTTGAATAAACATCAGTCAGCAGATGGCAGAAGGGCCTCATTGAACCCTAACAGCCCAGAACAAAACCACCAGTGAGCAGGGCTGAATGGGCAAGAATCATGTTGTCAGCACTGTACAAACCTCTCCCTTCACCTGGGCATTCATCAGTACTGGGCAATCTGTACCTCTGCCACCCACAACACTCACTGACCATGGACCTATGATGCTCACTGGCAGGGGGAATTGTGAGTGGATGCTGGAGGAGGTAGCACCAGCAGCAGGAATAGGAACCACATATGTAGATGGGTGAGCAGATGACAAGCTCTCCTCTCCAACAGTGTCAAATCTTCCCCATAACTCTTCGTGTTGGTTCTGGTACCCCAATGCATGGCATTATGCCCCACTCACCTGGGAGGTTTTGTACACTCACATCAGCAGGTAGGGACATGTGCTAGGGATGTGCCCCTAAACTTGAGTGTTGGGTGTGTGTAGATAAGCACACATCCCTGCCTCTGGGGCCCAGCAGGCATTATCCCACAATCAAAAACTGAGATTAGAGCTCAATACCACCAACCCTGAAAAATGTGACTTGAAGGTCCCTGAAATGTGCATGATGCAGATCCAGAGCAGAGCCACTGTCTGTGTAAGAACATGGAATAACCAAGAAGCTACTCCATGGGCCGGGGATTTAGCTCAGTGGCTTAAGCGCCTGCCTGGCAAGCGCAAGGCCGTGAGTTCAATTCCTGGTACCAAAAAAAGAAACAAAAAAAAAAAACCAAAAAAAAAAGAAGCTACTCCACTACTGAAGTGGGTTGAACAGATTCCTGAGAAAAGTCTAATGAGCAGGGATGTGTGGAATGTAGGTGTTCAGTGTATGTGCACAGATAAGTCTGCTAAGTGCCTGAATATGTTGGTGTGTGTACACACATGTGTACTTGTATGTGAGAAAGTATCTATGTACACTTATGTTTGTGTGCTATCTGTATGCACATAAGTGACTGTGTGTTTGTGAGCATATGCATATGTAGTGGAGGTAACTGAGCTCCAAGATCATGAAAAGATGCCCTAGAGGTCTCAGTGGGCTGTGACCTATCTCATGGTCCTCTATGGAACAGAGTAGGCTGTGCCCTGTCTGGGGGACCCTAGGGATTGGGGAGTGTGTATGTAGTGGCCCTGGTCCCAGATGTTAGGCACATGGTACCCACTAGCTTGAGCTCCTTCTAGGAGGCAGCACATCTATAACATGGGTCTATGTTTCATGTCCTCTATGTATCTTGCTGAGGCAGAAGGCCAGGCCCAGGCCATTCTGACTCCACATCTCAACAGGATCATGGACAAGCAGCTACACAGGCCATCTTCCTGGGCAGGGGCCACCAATGCCTGTATATGGGTATACAGGCAGTAGGCATTGGCTGAGGAAGGTTCTAGCTCACTGTTCCAGGCTGGGAGCCTCTGACAGCTGCCATGACTCTGGGAACAGTGACAGCTCTCCACTGACATCAGTGGCCCCTGATTCTTGGGTCTCTGAAATGAAACCTTTGTAGACTCAATCTCAGCACTCATAGAATAAAGGTATTTCCACCATACCACCTACAGGGAACTTGTCAACCTTATTGGACCTTTCCATGGATGAAGCCATCATATTCCTCACACACTGGTCTTGTTTTCAGGGAAAGACACAAAAGATTCACTCAACCACACAGAAATATTTTTCTGCTATTGTGTCCCCACCAGCTCCTATACACAAACAGACCACCAAAGGACTCATGCCCAACTGCCCAACTGGCCCTGAATCTCACACACACACACACACACACACACACCACCACCACCACCACCACCACCACCACCATGACCACCACCATCACCAAGGACTGAGCTCAGTACACTCCAGTCCTCTTTCACCTACCCACATCTTCCTCTCCCCTGGTAACTACTGTGTGCCAGGCCCCTGCAGGCATGGATGATGGCTACTGGGAACCAATTTTTTGCCCTAGGAAAGAGTTAGTGACTGTTCAGATAAGGCAACACCGAGGTGATGAGGCTATCTGCAGAACCACAGCTTGCTAGGGGGCATGTAACCCTCAAACACAAACATGCACTCTCAGGTATTCATGGCCTCTCATGGTATGGATGAGCCAAAGGAATACTCAACTGAGAAAGGCTTTGTGTGGGAGCAGTAAGACATCAGAAGTGGCCTGAGTGCCCCAGTAGTATCCAGTGGAGCCATCATCCCAGCGGTAACTTACGCCTCCAATACTGGTAGGAAAGTGATTGGGCCAATCCTCTCAGTCAAAATAAAACAAGGGACTGAGGATATAGCTCAGCAGCACAGCACCCTCCTGGAAGCATGAGGTTGTGTTTGATTCCTGGTTCCCCTCCCTCAAAAAGGAAGGAAGGAAGGAAGGAAGGAAGGAAGGAAGGAAGGAAGGAAGGAAGGAAAGAAAGAAAGAAAGAGAAAGAAAGAAAAGAAGAAAAGGAAAGGAAAGGAAAAGAAAAGAAAAGAAAAGAAAAGAAAAGAAAAGAAAAGAAAAGAAAAGAGAAAAAAGAAAAAAAGAAAAGAAAAGAGCTGGGAAGAGAGTATCTCAAACAGTAATTTGGGTACAAGTACCAGAAAAAAGGATCAGCAGAAACAGACCTGTACATGTATCAGAGGGGTAAAAAAAGCTCAAGTGGCTAGGAAATGTCTGCAGGATGAAGGAAGTGATAGAAAATTTACAAAGCACAGAAAGGAACTTATAAAATTCTTTAAGAAATGAGAGCTATAGGAATCATAAACAAAATGTCAGGAGTGAATTTGTGTGCATATGCATGTGCGTGTGTGTGACATTAAACAGCAATGAATTTAAGAGCAGATTAGAAGCCAGGTGCTGTCTTAGTGAAACCCTGTCTCAAAATTTTAAAAAAGGCTGGGGATATAGCTCAGTGATAGAGCATTTGTCTAACATGAACAAGGCCCTAGGTTCATCCCAGATCTGCCCCCACCCTCAAAAAGACCAGATTGGACAGCTGATAAGATGGATCAACAGAATCATCCAGAAGGCAGTGCAGGGAGATGAGAATCATGCTGGGCCTTGTGTGGGCCCCAGAAGTCCCACTGGCCAGGTGCTACAGGCTACAGATGGGGAATCCTGGCACCCACCACATTGTCAGAAGTCATAAGTGGTCTCACCCTGGGACAGCTGGTCTTCCTCAGACATGAGAACCTGTCAACCTGTGGTTACTAGAAGAAGCTCTGTTAGCCAATCCCTGCTACAATCCCACTGGCCCAGAGCCCAGGGGCTCCCTAAGGTCTACGATGGCCAAGGGCTCTTCTAAGAGCTGCCCACTGGGAACACACTGTTCTAGGGTTTCAGAGGAGCCCTGTACTCTCAGCCTTGGCCCACTTCAACCTTCCCAGAGTTGTGTGCCTGGCTTCTGCCAGAGACACTGATAGAAACAGCTCTGGCCCTGTAGTTCAGCTGAAGAACTCTACCATCCTAGCCAGCCTAGCTGAATAGCAGACTACCGCTCCAGGCCTCAATGGTAGCGAGGGTTTCATGGTCCAGAGGAAGGTCACTGATGGATTTCCAGGCAGCCTGGCATTGGAGGTGTGGATGCAGAGCCCAGGGCTTCAGTCTTGATGAAAACGTGGTCATTGAGAGGGAAAGACCAGAGGAAAGCCAGCCCCTGGGGAGGGGACCATCAGGAACTGCCTTTCTCTCCAGTCCCTCACCCCCCACGCAAGCCAGGCCCACTGCCCACCGGTCCTTCTGCCCAGCTCTGGTCAACAGGCCACCTCCCATTCCACCTTCCCTTTCCTCTTTGCCTACTGCAATCTACTCCTTCAGCTAGGTCCCTATAAACTCCCTCAGCAATCTCCTGGCAGGTCCCAGTAGGCTCTGTGTCTCCCATCCAATCCCCCTATAAAGCTCTGATTGCTATCTCTAGGGCTCGGTGAAGTCCTTCCCAACACCCTGCTCACTGGGTGACCCACCCAATTCTGAGAGTGAGCCTTATGTACAGGTATAGCCCTTGGCTCCTAGTCATCACAGTCAGAACCACCCAACAGGGGAAAACCTCAGGGCATCTCACTCACACTGTGAGCCTGCTACTCCTCACTCAAGGCTGCTTCCCATCACTTCCATAGTCAGCAGAGTCCTCCATGCCACTAGTGAAACTGGGGCTCATCTGTGTAGGAGAGAGTGGTATCTATGGGAGAAATTAATTTAGAAATTAATTTCTAGTTTCTCCAGTGACAACTCCACTATGCCTTGCCCTATGCCTAGGCTCAACACATGGGACATCTTCAGCAGTATGAGAAGGCCACAGTGTGATCAGGGCCATACAGGATTCTGGGATCACTTCTGAGGCCCAGGTGGCCAGAGCCAGGTGATAAGAGCAAAAGGAGGAAGAGGCAGGCAGGAGAACCAGGAGCCCACAAGAAGCAGGGGGACAGGGCAGCAACCTTCCTCCTGGTCATGGTGGTCTCACTGGTGGCACTGTCTCAAGAGTAACTGCTACAGCACAGGGGAGAATCTGTCCTGGGCCAGGCCCATAGGGATGAAAGAGCCCAGATGGAAGGCTCAGACAGAGGCCACATAGGCAGCAGCTGGGAGGAGCCATAGGATGGAGCTGAGAGCAGAGCCTGTCATATGCCGAAACATCTTGACCCATGCCAAGATGCAGCAGCAGCATGACACAACACAGTGGTGATCCTCCTGAGCCAGAAATATAAGACTGAACCACTGTGAGAGGAAGCATGCCACTTCATACTCACTGTGAGCCCCAAAGGAGTCTTACTGCAGCCTGGATGCTCTGTGAAAAAAACCAGGGGGCTGGCCCCACTGGCAGAACAGCTGGCTCAAGTGTAGCCCAGTTTTGCATTCTGGAGTCTTCTAGCCATGGCTTCCTGGTAACATCCTGGTTTCCCAACTCACAGGGACTCCAATTTGCTGCACATGATAATCAGGCAATCTTTCTCACAATCAAGATGTCACATAAAAAGTTGACTCCTGTGATCTTTGCCAAGTGATAGCTTTTGGTTTTGGGGTTGTTGGTGTTTTGTTTTGTTTTAGGTGCTGGAGACTAAACCTAGTCCTGTCCTAAACCTGTCCCACATGCAGGACAAATGCTCTACCACTGAGCTACATCTTCAGGCTTCAGGTTTTTAAAAATTTTTTAAATATTATTTTGAGACAGGGCTTCCAACTTGTCATCCTCCTGCCTTATGAGGAGTTGGGATTATAGCCATCCATCCCACCACCTAGCACAACTGTTCTTATTAAATACTACCTGAACATTTCTGGAAATGAACAGAAACTAGCATAAAGTCCTGCCTGCAGTCCTGGAAGTATATTCTTTCTGAAAGTGCTCAACAAGGGTTGAGACCATTTCAAGGGGGCCCAGGCCAGGTGATGCAACCCAGGCCAGACAGTTACTTGAGGCTACAAGTGCATGGATGTGCACTCATATCTCATACCCACCCACCAATCACTAGATGAGGGGTTCCACTGTGTCCTTAGCCTGACTATCAATAGCAGAGAAAGTCCTGAATCTTTTGGTGTGGTCTGCACAAATCTATTGTGTACCTCTGTCTGGTCAGTCAAGGGTTGCTGTGTACAGTGTAGGTCTGGCTCAGCAAACCTGAGCATCCCAAATGGTCCAAAGAAAGCTCTGGCCTTGTGTAGCATCTGAGAGGTAATCTCCAAGCCTCTGGAATGACCCTAGCAAGAGCGTCCACATTCATCTGGGGTTTAAGATGATGTCAGATAGTCTTATGTTAACAATGTGACTTATAGTGGGCCTCTTGGACCATACCATATCAGCTCAATCTGTAGAGACCTGGAGACTAATGGCAACCACACAGGATAGTGATCTACCAAACCTGTACAACTAGACTGCATAAAAACCTGAACACTCAGGCTAGGGTGAGATTCCCTAGCAGCAATACTCAGCACATGTAAGTAACTGCCCGGCAAGCATGAGGTCATGAGTTCAATCCCCAGTACCAAAAACAAAACAAAATACTCAGCACATGTCACACAGCACTGCTGAGCAAATTAAATAGTTACCGGCAATTCCACTGAGAAAAGATAACTAAAAGGTTGTGGCTCTCCTCTCCTGGAATTTGCTATGTTTTCCACTGTTGACTTTTTTTTTTTTTAATACTGGGGACTAAGCCAAGGACTGGGAACTTCACACATGCTAGTTAAGTGCTCCACCACTGAGTTATATCCCTAGTCTTTTTAGAATTTTATTTTGAGACAGGGTCTTGATAAATTTCCCTGACTGGCCTGGAATTTAAAATCCTCCTACCTCAGTCTCCAGACCACCTGGGATTACAGTTATGCACCATCATGCCCAGCCTGTGGATGTATTCATTCATTATAATAAACTGCAACATGAATATAATGGCCTCCACAAGAAGTGTAATCGTTATATATTACAAACGTGTACTAACATATTAATATGAAGGCCTTTTTAAGTTCTTTAAGTCCTCCTAAAGAATCAATCAAGCTGAGGGTGGGCTTGGAGTCTCTCAATAATACTGTTACTAGCCAGGGCATAGTGGTACATGCCTGTAATCCCAGCACTCAGGAAGCTGAGACAGGAGGATTGCTGTGAATTTCAGGCCAGCTTGGGATACATACCAAGACCCTGTTACCAAAAAAAAAAAAAAAACCTAATAATAATAATACTATCATTGTAGCTGCACTGGAAGTGAGGGCATAGTGGCTCAGAGAGGTGTGCCCACTAAGCTAAGGCCACACAGTAGCCCTTTGTCTCTTGATGCTACCCCAATCCCATCTACTTTTTTCTCCATCTTGTGAGTTACTGGATTTACCACACTCCCATGAGGGGCTGGACCTTGAGGCTCGTTAGCGGGCTCCACACAGACTATTCCCCAGCCTGGCCCCCTGTGTTTAGTTACACCTTCTTCTTTGCCCCAGTAAGACATTATCTGTGAAACTCCCCAAAGGGCCTGAGGCTCTGTCATTGGAAGTTGCTTCTGATTATGGGCTGCCTGATTGAGTCAGACTCAAGCCAAATCACACTCAGTCTGCATGGTTGACCTGTCCAGGTGCCAGGAAGGGCCACCTGGTACGTGGCTCTCCCAGGGGTAGGGCCAACTAGGACCAACTACAGAAACTGAGCAAAAAGTTTTCATATGATTGGGTACTTTAAGCTACACTCTTTTCTTCTTCTACTTTATTCATAATTATTCTTTTTTATTTTTTATTTTTTTTAGTGTGCTTATAAAAAATTAGAAGTCTTAGCTGTGGGTTTAGCTCAGCGGCACAAGCACCTGCCTGGCAAGTGCAAGGTCATGAGTTTGATCCTTGGTACAAAAAAAAAATTGGAAGTCTTAAGCAAGACTTTACTATAATTTTTATAAGCAAAGTCACAGTCCATTTCCAAGTCAAATTGGTCAAAGTTTCTCCAGAATTTGCAATACACGTCATTTTTTTAAAAATCCATTCCCTCCCTCTTCATCAGAACTCCTCCTTCACCAGAGCCCCAGTGTACCATCTAAGAGACCACAGCTGACTGTGCCCTAGCCCATGCAGGGTTGCCTGCCTGCACTGCCTGTCTCCCAGAGCACACAGGAACCTAGCAGACACACAACAGATACATGTCAGATGGGTGGTGTAGTTCTGTCTGTGTCTGAGAGAAGTTAAACTCTTTACTAGACACCATCACAAAAGAAGTGTTGAGTCCTGTGACAGGAAACACTTCCTGACAATAGGAGACCCTAGTTCTCTATAGTCTACCCTTGGCCACAGAGCTGCCCTGTCTCTAACTGACTCACCATTGAACAGAGTCCAGGTGCCATGGCTGGTTCTAAGCACAGGCACTAGACCAGTCACCCTGCCACCCTGCAGGGCCCAGCTCCCACTAGGACAAATGTCAAGAGCACATGTGTGGCCTATGTTCAGGAAAGCCCAGGAATAAACCCATTCGGTACCTGGCACTCCTCCAATGTCCTTGCCAAGGAAGTGTCACCCACAATGAAACTTGAATGCTGCTAGGCTCTTGCAGGGACATGACACAGGTCTCTCCCAGGGAGGAAACCCTCCAGGGCTTTTTGCACACACCTTAAGTCCCTTGATACATGTGGATTCCAGCCAAAAGGATGTGCAAAATGTGAACATAAAGAAAGAGACCTCTTTACACCATAACCAAGAGCTTCCTGTCCCTTAAGAACCCCAGTGGAAGTCTTCCCAGAGTCACAGCTCAAGCTCCTCAGGTCTAACAGCCCAGAATTTCTGCAAAACAAGAAGAAAGCATCCTGGATTTGGTTCAAGTTATTCTTAGTGCACAGCGCTGGCTAGCAAGGACAGAAGCTTTCCAGGCACTCCCAGCCCATCTGCTGATAATGCTTTCGAGAACTCTCCTGGCATCCATCGTCCTCTGCCCACCTCCTGTCTCTGAAATCTAAACTTCTTGGGAGCATTTCTCCAGCCTGAGGCTTCTTTCTTGTCTCCTAAATTCTCAGAGGAACCAGCCTTTTGTTCCTAAGGGCCAAGTGGTAAGAGGTCAAAGCTCTTCTCTAAGAAAAATGAGACTCTTAGGTGAGCTAAACTCTAAATCTCATTCCATGTACCATCTAAAAGGAACATGATACAGAAACAGACACACAGACAAACAGACACACCTGACCAGACTTGGCAGATGCCAAGGGTACACAGTGATGGTGGCAGTCACAGGTGAGAGCCAGGTGGAAATAAGACTCAGTACCCAGAAGGATGGGAGCACATGCCACCAATGTGACAAAGGCCCACTGGGAGAGGAGGCAAAAAGGACCTGAGGACCATGTCAACTGGGCTTTTCTGTCACTGCCAGGGGAGATGATGCTAGTCTCTGGGAGACACAGGACAAGCCTCTGTGCTGCAGGGCATAAGAAACATCACAGTACCCTCTTCTGTGCTCCAAACCCCACTGCCTTTCAGAAGCCAACAGGCACCACACCCAGACCATGCTACCCACCCACCTCACACTGACCAGCACTAACTTCTTCAACATTTGTACCGAGTCTGTCCCACCCTGTTGCCTCACATTCAGTGCCACAATCAGCAACTCACAGTGCTAACAGGGCTGGGATCATCGCTCCCACTGCTCAGGCACTCAAGAACATGCCCTTGCTGGGTACATTTCCAATGAGATACCCAAGCAAAAACCCCATCTGGAAGGCTCTACGTGCTAGTCAGCTCTCTCAGCACATGTGCACGCATACTCATGCATCCACATGTGGGTTGTATCCTGTAAGCACACCTGGCCAAGTTCCCCCCAAATATTCAGTGCCAGAACCTGACACCAGGAATGCGGTGGCAGGAAATGTTCTCACTATGGTTTTGTTGCCATCCCTTAGTGGCTAATTATCTTACCACTGTTGGTTACCTGTCCTAGCCATGGAACACAAATTGGAGTACTAATTCTTAGGCCTTGGTCTCATGAACCTTGAAGCATGGTTGATGGGATGTGAACAACCACATGCTTGTCACTGTTTTCTCCTGCCCATACACTGCATTCCAGCTTTGCATGTGGAGTTGTCTAGCAAAATAGTCTTCTCTTACAGCCAAGTTTCCCATCTATACACCATTTGTATACCATTTTCCAAAGGCTCTCCTTATCACAAAGGCTCTCGTTGTACAGCTGTGTGTAGGTTTACATTTTGTCTTGTCTTAGCCCTGTCTGCCTGTGTGGATGATGTAAGACAGGAAACCATCTGTGCTTACCTAATACAGTCCTTCTCAGTGTTCTCCACCTTGGTCATACCCTGGACTCTCCGTCCCTTGGAACCCTGCATCTGTCATCAGGTCTGAGCTGTCATAGTAGTTACCTTGGCCCCAGTGTACACTCTGGAAAGCATCTGTCTGCCTTGGGTAGTCACAGATGCTACAGTTTGGATACGGTTTGAATATGCCTGAGAACTCAGGATTCACATGCTGAGGCTTGGTGCACAGCATGGTATTTCGAAGAGCCAGTGAAACCTTTAAGAGGTGAGGCCTAGTGAGAGTTTAGGTCATTAAGTACACTGATCTTAGAAGGCACTAATGTAACCCTCATGGGACACCTGAGCTTGTAGAAGAACAAAATGTTATAAGAGCAAATCCAGTCTCTGGTTTCCTGTTTGGCTATGTGATTCCTTCCTCCTACACATTGTCCCATCATTGCCATCTGCCACAAGGTGACCCTGCCAAGAGGGGAACTCTTGCCAGAGCCTACACCATGTTGTTTGGACTTTCAACTTCCAAAACTATGAGCTAGATAACTATGAGTTGTATAAGTTAGTCTGTAACAATAACAACAACAGAGACTAGAACAATGGAACTTCCTAAAACCCTGGTTAGATCATGCTATCCCCTGCCCCTGCTAGCCATGCCAGGTGGCACAGGTCAGGGTTGAGGGTGAAGGACAGGAAGGCAGGGAGCACCTGAGGAAAGGCTGCCTGAGCACAGGAGACTGGACAAAAACAGATCAACTGAGGTACACAACACCTCAGGACAGGGCAGAGGACAGAATGGCTATCTAAGGACACTGGCTGCATGAGCTGAGAGCAATGCATACCGGGTAACCCTGAGGGCCTCAAGGTGATGTGGAAGCATTTTCCTTTATCAACTGAAAAGGCAAACAGGCAAGTGGGCAAAAGAGAGAAGTGCAGAAGGTAGTGATGAGACAAATGCAGGAACATACACACAAGGGCACAGGAGGTCTTATTGTTTTGTTTGTTTTTGTTTTGGGGTTTTGTTTTGTTTTGGTGCCAGGGATCAAACTCACGACCTTGCGTTTGCCAAGCAGGCACTTACATCACTGAGCTAAACCCCCGGCCCCTTTGGGGGGGTTTTTGAGAGGTCTTTGCTATGTAGTTCAAGCTGGCCTTGAACTCTATGCAGCCAAGACTGGCCTCAAATTCTTGGGGATCCCCCTGCTTCAGCCTCCCAAGTACCCAAGATTACAGGCACATACCACCACACCAGCAAAAAGGTATTTTTATGAAACACTAAAGCCTTAGATACATGGAAAAGTGGAACTCTTGGTCCTCACAAAGACATTTTACCAGGGCTATACACTGAAAGCTCTAGACAGAGGTTAGGTGAACCCTATAGTCTGCTGACCCACCTAATTATACCAAGTACTTTGCACAAGTGGAATAAATGTTTTTAACACTAACCAGCCTGTCTGGAGAGGCAGAACAGAAAACTGAGTTCCTCCTCAAGCTTCCTAAGAACAATACAGCAGAGCTGCCCACCCAACCCATGGTCATCGCTATGGCATCCCCTGGAGGTGGAAATGCTCTTTTTTGCAGGTCAGGACAGACACAGACATATAATTTGACATGATGTAGGCTCCTACTGGCTGCCAGCAGAGGACGGAGACACACAAGGGAACACAATGTTGCTCTTTGCAGGATCTTGGCTAAGAAAGCCCTGACTTGTGGAAATCCTTCAAGCAGCCAATCCACTACTCCCATCTCAGTGGTGAGAGCTCAGTAAGCTATGCTTTCTCATTTTAGTTATTATATAGCATTTTACCATGACAAATGTTCTACAGTAATACTCTCTTCTCAGATCTCCCCAATGTTTTAAAGACATTAATTTAGTTTCACACCAGGGTGTTTTTGTCCCTTCACAGATCCAATGAGCACCATAAACAAGACACATCTTAAACATGTTGAAAAGCTATGGGCACAGGGCAGACCCTGCGTCTTAGGCTGCTCCTGGCAGGAACACCCAACTTGTCCACCAAAGAGAGATAAGCCCAGCCTCAAAGTGGCCCCTATAGCCTGCAAGGTATATCAAAACAAAACAGGGCATACCTAATCACTCCTCCAAGAGGATGAAAGCAAGCACCTGAAAGTTAGCATGATACTAAAGTCTTTACAATGCACCCTCAAATGCAGCAGCTGTATCAGGGAACAGTCGATGGGAGATGAAGGCCAGCCTTTTTCATTTTTAAGGGTGCAAATGTTAGTTTTGCAATCTGAAAAAGGAAACAGAGAAAATGGGGGTAGCTTCTTTGATAACCTCAAAGGGCAGCTCTATGACTTAGGGGTGTCTTTGGTTTCATGGAGCCTATTGCCAAATGCTGAGGTTCACACCAACAAATGCCAGACTCTGCCATGCTGCATCATGCACTAACGGACATGTTACTAAATGCTGGGCCCCAGTTCTCACCCGCCTGGGCTGTGAATGACAACAGTAGGCCTGCTTCTAGAAGTCCTCTAGGCCTTCCTGTCTTGCCAGGACAGGACTCACTCTCTTTCCAGACCCACTCTCCCCTACAGACATCCTCAGAAGCAGCACCCACAGACAGACACCAGGGTTCCTGCAGAGCTCATCATCTGGCACAAGATGACAGGCGTGGGAACTATGACACTGCATGTGACTACAATTATCATGAAATATGATCAGAAAGACTGCACAAACGAAGATACCAAGGAAGCATAAGGGCTACACAGCTCAGGCAGAGAAGATGGTTGGACAGGGAAGGGCTATTGTTAACATACATTAGAGCAGAAAGAGGCCTGAGCTGAGGAGCTGCAGCCTAAGCATACAAGACTTGAAAATGTGGGGCTCCATGCTGTAGTGACTTGAGCCCTAGGCAATCCATCTAGCCCCCTTACACACAAACATGGGGGCAGTGGAATCCTAGAGAAGGGGCAGAGCTCTGCTATGTCCACCCACCAATACACCCACCACACACACACACACACACACACACACACACGGGGGCAGTAGAATCCTAGAGAAGGGGCAGAGCTCTGCTATGTCCACCCACCAACACAGCTACCCTCCCCAGCTGTCTCCACCCACTCAACAGGTCACCTGATGCAGAAGACTCAGGAAAGGAACCAGGAGCCAACCAGAGAAGCAGAAGCAGAAATGACCTAGCCTTGGCCCTGAACAACCTTGAGAACATTTCCTGGCCCCTTAACCTGAGTTTTCTTTACAGTGAAGACAGTTGGACCAATGAGTACCTGCACTAGGGTCAGTAAACAAGTGTGAGGACATGTTCTAAAGGGCCACCCAGTTGCCCTTTCTAAGTGCTATCATATCTCTCGTGGAAGACGGCTCTGAGCCCAGAATGGTGACAAAGCAGCAGTAGTAGATCTAGAATGGCTTGACAGGCCTGGATCATGCTTAAGCAAGCGACGTACTACTAAAAGAAGAGGCCTCAGTCTCAGGGTCTTGTCCATGGGCAGAAGGTTCATTCTAAAGTTGTGGCCCAGCAGAAAACACAGAAGTGCTGGGGGCAGGGAAGAGATCTCACCAAAAGACCCTCTGTGCCTCCTGTCTAAGAGGAAAACATGCAATCCCCAAGCTACGAAAGAGCCCAGGAGTGGGGCCACACCTGGCCCGGTTGCCTAGCCCACAGCCCATACACCCTCTAGGCAGGGTTGGGGGTCTCAGACTATCCAAGCGGCTCCAGAAAGCCGCATCCAGTCACAGGGATGACCCAGCACTTGCTGGCTATTCAGACCTACGTCAGCTGTCACGACGCTGGCTACAAGGCTCCAGAGTAGCGGAAAGGGCTCCAGAGTAGTACCTCATGCTGGCTGACAGTACAGCCTACAACTTTCCAATGGTTAAGCATGTCTCTTCCCCGCCTGTCTTAGCCTCCCCGCAGCAGGTCTGATCCTCCCACCAGTCCCGGCAGTGATTACGGGAAACGCTTTCCAGCACCGCCCGGGTGCCTTCGTTGGATAGGGTCTGTCTGGTCTCCGTGGACAGGCCTGAGTTCCAAACAGGCCGTCTGATTTTCAGTCTACGCCTTGGAAAGGCGAAACTGAGGCAGTGCGAAGAGGTGCGGCCCGGCTGTCCGGCCCGCGAGCAACCTAGCCCCGCGTGCGTTTCCGGAGCCCGACACCCCGAAGCCTGGGCTGGCCGGACCAAGAGCGAAGTCCGACAGCCGGGGAAGCTACCCGCGCACTCACCGCCTCCGCCGCAGCCGACTTCCGGGTGCCGCGCCCGCTCGCCGCAGCCGCTAGCCCAGGCCCTGCCCCTCCCGCCTCCAAGGCGCTCGCCATTGGGCTGGGCGGAGAGGGGCGAGGATTCGCGCAGCGATCCAGGACCCTGTTGGCTGCGCGCGTTGTCGCTCTCGGGCTGTAGCCCCTCCTGACTCCCCGCCCCCGGGGCTGCGCCAAGTCTGAGCTGCACTGGCGTCTAAGCGTCTCGTGACCCCCCTGCCTTCTTGGTCTCCGCTGTTTCTCAAGCTGCGGAGCCATCCTCGGGAGATCGCAACAGTCCCTGAGACTATACCGTCGCGGACACCATCTGTCGTCTAGCCATCCTGCTGCTCTCCCTGTAAGGCTACAGGGATGTGCACTTCTGGACCCTCTCCCCTTAGGCTAGTTACTGTTCACCCCCTTTCTGTCTAACCAACCCTTACATCTGACCCTAGCCATCCTCTGTCATGAACATCCCTTCCTTCGATTTATCACCCCAACTCCCAGTCCAGTCGGCTTTTAGCCTCTGGCCCCATCCACAGCCCTGGCCCCTGGTGTCCCTGCATCAGGAGGCACCCCAGGCCCCAGACCAGGCGATTTAACCCCACCTTGGCTACTGTACCCTTTGATCCCACACGGGGACTATTTTTCCATGGGCCTAGTTACCAAGAATGAGGGCTGAGCTGATCCAAGGTGCATTAGGTGAGCAGGTAGGGCTCTCCTAGTAGAACAGAGGCATTCATTTGCTAGGGCTCCCGGTTCATATTGAGCTCTGAGCTGTTCTTGGGGCCTGAGCATTGCAGTGGTGGAATGTCAAAGGCCCAGAGGCCCAGGGCTTGCCCCAAAGTGAAATATACTATGACAAGGATGACAAGTTAAGTTAATGCTAATTTGCTAAGAGCTGTAAACTCAGCGTCATGGGCCACAGTTCTCATTCACCCTACTTTACAGATAGGAACACTGAGACTCAGCAGTTACTCCACATTCAATTGAAATCAAAAAAAGGTGGTAAGTGGCACTGGCTGGATTAGCTCTACAGACCTTGGTTAAAGACCTACATACCTGATCCTGACCAGAAGGGTTGATTCCCCGCAGAAAACTGGAACCTAAAGGGGTAAAGGCAAGGATCTAATCCAGAGCTGCCAACAAGCCCATTGTGCCCAACTTTTTCTTTATCTTATTTGTGTTTCTCCTAGAACCCAACAGAAGTCTTTTACCGGCAACAAAACCAAGGCCTCCAGACACCTAGGGACTAGGTGACCAGCAGGTGGCAGACCTAGCCAGAGATGGTTATCCCTCCTGCAGCTCACACCACAAACATGCTGGGCTAGTGCCAACATGTCCCTCTGAGCAGCCAGACCATGGGGTCCATACAGCTAAGAGGCAGTGCTCTTAGACAAGCAAGTCCTGAAGCCTGGGGATGAGTGACCATGTCCTCTGGTATAAGGCAGCAGATGCAGAGCAGTCTCCCCACAAAGCACCAGGCCATGAACTTCAGAGCAGCACATGGTTTGTCCAAGTTTTCCTATCCCCACAAAGAGGGATGCAGAAACATGTTGGATGGTAATTCAAATCCTATTCTAAGCCAGGTGTGGTGGCACACACCTGTAATCGCAGCACTCAGGAGGCTGAGGCAGGAGGATTGTTGCGATTTTGAGACCAGCCTGGGCTACAAAGTGAGCACAAGGCCAGCCTGAACTGCATAGTGAGACCCTGTCTCAAAAACACACACAAAAAAAATCCTATTCTACCATGCACAGCATACATACCTGGAACATTCTCTCCCATAATGGACTTATTGTCTCATCATGGAACAATATATGGTGCCAGGGTATGTGCAAGAGCAGATGACATGGACTTAACATGATCAGGCTGCAAGGGGATTACTGTCATCCCATTTCCTCAGACAAGGGTCTTACCATCTCTTGGGTCCACCCTTTTGAATTCCCTAAACACCTGCAACTGTGAGGAAGTTCTTCCTGACATTCAGCAACATTTTTCGCCCTGTGACTTTCCCTAGTCCTACAGAGCTAGCCAGCAGGTAGGCAGAGAAAGTAAGAAGGAAGACACTGAACCACTGGCACCTATGATATCTTCAACTTCTGTTTCTGACTCCCACCTGCATCCTGGTTGGAAGACGGCTAGGTATTTGCCTTGACTCGTTTTAGGGTTCACTCCACCCATCCTGATCCTCTCTTATATAGCCTTAGATTTGGTTCCTAGACAGAGAGGTCCCTAGAACCCTATGGGGGTAGGTATAGGGGCAAGGTTGAGAGAGAAGGCAGTGCTCATTGTACTTATTTTGATGTGTAAATCTCCATTTTTTCCCCTTCCAACAGATCTGTCTAGCTCCTCTTGCCACCATAAGCAAAGGTGGGAAGGAGGGATACTACCAGACCATGAGGTTATTAGAAAAAGGGTTCCAGGAGGACCAAAGTCTTATGCCTTTGGAGAGATGCTGGGAACAGCCAGAATTTATTAAATCTGGTCCTAAGTGAAAGAAAAGGACCCTACCACCACCCCCACACAGCATCTGAGCTAGACTGTTACCTACAGTGCTACTCCACAGAACAAGAGCTACCTTTTTTGTGGGGTTCCTGTGTTCTATGGAGGGGTACTTTATGCTGCCCTTCCAGAGCTGAAAACAACAGCCCTATGCCAGGATACCAAATAGCTTTCACCTCAAGTGCCAACTCCAAGGATCAGTAGTGGCTGCCTGGCTCTGAAATGCTGCTGGGACTAATTTGCTCTGACTGCCAGAAGACAGGTAGACCCAGCAGTGGTACTAGCAGTGAGTTCTTGCCAGCCATCTTATTTTCTTATTCTGACAAAGCAGCAACTGGATGAATACACAGAGATGGATGAGCCATGAATGTCTGATCTGTCCATCCCCAGACACCCCTCTTCCGTTAGCACTGTCATGGGTAGTTTGGCTTTGGAGAATGCAGAAGTCCAGGAACTGGTCACCTCCAAGCGTGTCCAGAGCAGGAAAGGCTCAGAACCAAACATGAGCTTGCCCTCTGCTCATGAAGATGCCCCAACAACCTTACTGCTTCCCATCACACTATAGGCTCAGTGGAGCTGGCCAAGAGCATGGTTCCATGAGACAGTCCCGCATCACTGCAGAGGTGAGCTTGGGGCTCTACTTGACTGGGAAATATGACTTACGGTAATCACAACAGATGGAGGCCAAAGCGCTGCAATGGTCCTTCGCCTTGGAAACAACATAGGATGGGTGGGGAAAGATAAACACAACTCCTCTTGACTGTGAGTTTTATGAATGCCACCAAGAGATGAGTAAGGATAACCCCAGGGTTGCCCTGTAGGATCCTAAGGGCTGTAGATCCAGGCCTCGTGGGAGAAGTAAACCCTAGATTTACCGAGGAGTCCGTTCTTGCTTTCCGAAACACTGCAGCCCAACTCTAACAGGGCCTCTCTATGCCAAGGACGCCACCCTGCCCCTGCTGCAGCAACCCTGGAGCCTTGAGAGTGTGAGAGTCTCCCAGACTCCAAAGTTGGAAGACTAGGCTCAAGTCCGGATCACCTAACGCAAGTGAGAACCGCTCTAAGACTCAATTTCCCATCTGTAAAATGGGTCATAACTGAACTCTCCCTCATGGGTTATGTGAATACAATTATTAGATGCAGATAGAAGGAATCTGCGCACAGCATCCTGTGAACTGCAGGCGCTGTAGGATACCTGCAAAACGAGAGTGATGATGGAGACTACGCAACCAGCAGTGGGTTACCGGCTGTGCTGGTCCCTGCTTGGGGACCAACGGTCTGACCACGTCCTTGGAAGGCAGCCTGGAGCAGGTTAGCTCAGAGTGCCGGGTAGCCGCCGCAGCGTTCCAGGCAGGTGTTTGGGCCTCTGCCCCTCTGCGAGGGGGCCGGTCGTCGGCTAGGACTGACATTTCGTGTCCCCAATGGCAAGCCACAGTCTCTGCACATCTGTCCAATCGGCGCCGGTTGCTGAGCCGCGCCTAGGCTCTCAACCAATGGAAAAATTCGCAGTTGAATGGGGCGGGGCAGAGGGCAGCGACGCCGGCCAGGCCGGCTTTGCACACGGGCAACACGAGGGGCGGGGAAGGTTCGCCAGCTCGTCTTGCTGTGAGCGCTGGAGGGAGGGGTCCGCCCCCGCACCGGCTTAAGTTGCGGCTCCGTAGCCCGCGACCTGCGCTGTGCCTTGGGTACACCAATACCCGGGCGCCGAGGGACTCGGGGACGCCGGTCTGAGGGCTGGGGCCGCGCTGCGGCGCCGCCCACGCTGCGCTCCAGGTAAGCTTGGGCCGGTGGGCGGGGTCCGGTCTGGAGGCAGGGGATGGGGGTTGAAGACCGACGTCAGCTCCCGGGTCCGGGCGGGGTCTGAGTGGCGGGGCCCGGGGTTGACATCCCGAGAGAAGTAGGCACAGCGTCGTGGGCCCAGAGTCAAGGTCCGGAAGGGGGTCGAGAGCGGCGATCAGCAGCCACCTTCGCCCCACCCGCGCCTCGCCGGCACCACGCTGTTGGAGACCACGGACCCCTTTGTGCGCGGCCTCGGGGGCTCTGGCAGATCGGTCCAGAGCGCCCTGCTGAGCGCGCACCCTCTGAGCGCTCCCCAGCTTCTCAGCTTAATGCTCCCCACTGCCGCCGACGGCGCCTCAAAGGCGAGGTCGGGCGGCCACGGAAACTTTCCAAAGGCCCCAGGGGCAGCGAGGCCAAGGAACTTCCCTGGGGTGACGTGCGGCTAGGAAGCGCGGGGGTACATCAGGGCCACGGGTATGTCCCAGTGCCGTGCTGCTCTTGCAGCTCTGAAGCCAAGGAGGAGCCGCCGCCCCATCCCTGCCCGAGGTCCTGATCTGGATCTCTCCATGTTGCCTGCTTCGACCCCGTGTTTGAACATGGTCTTGGCCACACTGACAGGTACTTATTAGCCCAGATGCTGAAGAGTTGTGTTGAGCAGGAAGCCTGAGTTTCCTGGCTTTCCCGTCGTAGTTTCTAAATAATTAAATTGTGCATACACAACGTTTAATCATTTGTCAAGTGGTAGAGTGAGTATGAAAGTGGAGGATTCTGGCTCCTTTTTCCTTGTAGATTTAGCCATATTTAGGAGTCACAAAGAAAAAAAAATGCTCTACATGGATTTCAACCTTAGCTTTTAATGTTGCCAGCCAAGAGCTAAGTGGTTACTCACACTCCACTGTGTGAGGCAGATGCCAAGATTTATAAACCCATAGTTGAGGTGTTGAACAAGACATCTGTCAGGGAGACCTACCCCTGTGCATACAGCAAGAAATGCACTGCCCTTCTGCCTCACTCTAGGATCCAAGCTGTGGGCAGAGATGTGGTTCATCTAGAATTGATGCTGCTTATTTTGTGGTCACATTCTATCTTTGGAGCTGGGACAGTAGTGGACATCAAGGGCAGTCAGATTTCTCTTGCCCACCATGCTGGGGCCATGTCCAGTCAATTCCTGAGCAGTTGGCCCAACCATTAGGTATCTGGAAAGGAATGGACTTCTCCCCTAGCCTTGTTTCATCCTACCTGCGTTACTTGCTTCCTGATTCCCCTGACTCCACACACAATCCCAGTTTGGGACCAGTACATGGTTAGGCATGGAATATTTGCTTTGACTACACTCTGGCAAGCAGGGCATTCTGAGCATAGTGAAACCAGCTCCACTTGGCCCTTCCTGGCTGAGCTACTGTCACCAGCACACACATGAGGACTTACTGACCAAGGTCCTTCCTGCATAACTGGTCCAACACACTTAATCCTACTAGATCAGAGTTGCTGCTGCTACTTCAGCTACATCTGGGCTGCTTGGTTCCCCATGATCATTCTCCAAGCCACCCTAGAGAGGTGGCCACTTAGGTCTCTTCCTAGTCCCAGGGGTCCTTTGCATTTCTCAGCTTCTAGGAGGATAGGGATGTAGCTCTACCATTTGTGTCACACAAAAATGTAAGCCAAGTTCATTTTAACCCAAGAGATTGGTTGGGAAGGGGACATGGGACAAGCCTGGAGTAGGGGCAGCAGCAATAGGATCCCCTGACTCCAGGAGAAGCCAGCAGGGGCCAAGGATTCCCAGCGTGCCAGTGCTTGCCAGGCTTACATCTGTCTGATTCCTCAAATGGCCCCAATACTGGAGGGGTCCAGGTCCACTCTGCAGAATAGGCCAGGAATCAAGGGTGAAGGTCCTGAGGACAGCACTGTAGCACACTGGTTGGTTCACAGGAGATTCTGGACTCCTGTTAATAGTGGCTCCTACTGAATAAGGAAGTCTGTTTTGGTTTTTGTTTTTTAACATAAGTTTAAGACCCAGAATTAGGAGGACATGGGGTCAGGAACCTTTCATGAGCCTTGCTAGCTAAGGGCAGCATTGGTTTATTTCAGGTTGGAAAGATAAGGCCAGATCTGGCAGATGTTCCCCTTCTCCATAGAACCAAGGAGACTTCTCACTGCCTCTGCCCACTTAGGGTCAGCAACCTCTAGCCAAGCAGCTTGGAGCCCCATGTGGCCACCAGAGGGCAGCCAGGACTGCTGTGGCTGGCAAGATCAGCTCCACCCAGCCTGTCCCTGTGGGCTGGGACCCTATCACAGATTCCCCCGCTGGGAGACTGGACTCTTTCTCCTCTGGACTGCCTGTCAAGGGTATGGAGCTGAAGAGAAGCCAGTAATCCCTGTTCTGAAGTGCTCCTTAGACCCACAGGGAGACCTGAGGGCCAGATGGTGGGATAGTGGAATCCAGGCTTCATGAGGACAGTAAAGGATGGGGCCCTGTTCCTGTATGGCCCTGAAAGCAAAGCCTTCTTCAGATGTGCCTGTCTGGAGTTTGGATGGCCTCCCTAAGGCTGATCCTGACACCTTACATGGACCGTGCTTCAGTGTCCATAGCAGAAGTGAGTATATTCTCACTATGGACCCAGAGTCTTAGTTGTCTAGAAGAGCACATTGCTTTTGCTGTGATAGACACCATTGTCACTGAATGGCACAAACTTTCCTGCCCAGTGGCCCAAGGATGCTTTGTACATGTGCCTATATTGACTGCTGTAAGGGCACATTTCAGCTGCTTTCGTGGATCCCATCTCTGCTCACAAACCAGAACTTGAGATCCATGTAACGCTAACAGCCTACTGAAGCCACACTGCAGCCAGTGCAGAGCCTTGAGCTTATGTGGCCTTGAGCTGCCTGTCTTGCATGCCCAATCTAGATCTGATTCCTGCCATGGACTCAGTCCGTGCCTGTGGGACTGGCCCATGCACAATATTCAGGTCCATAGCGCATTGGTCTGGCTGTGTGACTGGTCCTTCCTTGGAGCTTTAGCCAGGCTTATGTCTCATCTGGGACTTCTCTGCTCTCTGGTTGGGGCACTGACACTGACTACATCAGAGCTGCAGACCTTCCCAAGACTAGGCATGGGTCTATGGAATATAGGTACTGGCTTGTGGAGCCCAGTGCTCAATAGGATCTAGACAGTTTGGTGGGGACTCCCAATTGAGAGCCCATGACAGAGATAGACCCAAGCATTCATTGTTTCGGGGAGGCAGCCTAATAAGGGGTACAGTAACTCCCTTGACTTTGAAGTTCCTGGTTTTAGATCCTTGGCCAGGTGGGGACTCCTGAGCCTGCAGACTAGCCTCAAGGGATATTGAAAGGATATTCCATGGTCCCCATCATGAATCATCACTAAATCTGCCTTCATATTGCTGCTGTTGTCCTCTATCAGTACTTTTGTACTTCTGTCCCCAGAGCTCCCAACAGGCTGGTGACTATAGGTGCTGTGATGAGAGCACTCTTAGAACAGAGACCCATCCCTCTGGTGGCCACACCTTGTCTGCTTCTACAGTCCCTTTGTTGTTTTCTGAGACAGAGTCCTGGTATATAGTTCAGACTGGCCTTGAACTTCTGGAAACCCTTCTTTCTCAGCCTCCAAAGTGGTGCATGCATCACCACTCCTGGCTCTTTCAGTTACTTCTGTTTTCCCTTGCTCTTACCACCTCATGGGGGAGCCCTGCAAGGTAGGAGACACATTCTTCTTGCAATCCTGGTGTTCCCAAGTGAACGGGGAGTGTGAGGGTCCTGGGGACAGGAAAACCTGAATTCGGATCCTGGCTCCAGCGCTGCTTGGCTTAGACTCTGTTTCCCCATCTGTAAAATACTGCATCATACTGACCTAGGGGACTTAGTGGGAGTGAGTGAGATCTTGGTATGCAGACCAAATGACACAAGGCTGTGGCAAAAAGGCATGGCATGTGATGAGTCCTGTGGAAAAGTTATTGGTTATCAGGGCTGATAACAGTCATGTGAGACAAAATCTATGTGAACATTTAAGCTAAAAGCAAAGGTGTCCCAGAAATGTCATATCTAGAGGAAGCACTGATTCCTGAACCTCATACCTCAAGCGTAGAAGCAGCACTTCTACTGTGGGAAAATTGTCAGTTGGTGGCCCTGAACCTAGTCTACCCCTCCTAGGTGTGTACCTACATGTGTGTATGCACATGTAGGTACACATCTCACTTGAGCCTTTAGTTCTTCTCTGTCCCTGGCCTCAGCATTTTAATGTCTCACTCCATTATCTCACCCTGACATCTGACGAGATCCTCACCATCATTTGAAGACCTTCCACACAATGGGTATGATACAAGAACACACACTCTTGGGGTCACATTCACAAAAGAAAGGTTAGATAGAGGCTTAAAACAATTTGGAAAGCACCATAGAATGGAGGAGGAAAGAGCTCCCATTATGGGGATCTGCCCTGAGATGGCCATATGAGACCCGTCCCTCCCTGCTTGTCTGCTATCTTGATTTTCATTAACATGAATGCTCTGGCAATGACCCTAGGCTTAGATGTTATGAGATGGAATGTTGACCCAGGCAGGAAGTGCATGGATCCTTCTTCCTGTAGCAGGGCTGTGGGCAGGATGAAGTATAGGTACCATCTTGTCCCTCATGTGGCCTATACACTGTGAGCACCCTAGGTTTGAAAGCCAGGTCCACGTCATACCTAGGCATAGCTGCAGGGTCAGTAACCTGCCTGCAGCCAGGATATAGAATCTGGGCTAGCCTCTGGAGCCTCAGGAGAGGCTGACAGCATCTTTCAAGGTAGGCATAGGCTGCAGGGTGGAGGGAACAGGACCTGCTGGTGACGGCTTTGACCACCTTCACAGGCCAGTGGCACCCTGAGCCCTCTGCTCCTGGTGTGGTGTTCCTCTGTTTTGTGTGTTATTTATCAGAATGAAATGGGCCCAGCCTTCTGGGGAAAAGGTCACTATCAACCATACTGCTAAATTCTTACCAGCATTGGAAATGTGTACAAGGGAAGCTGACCTGATATAAACTGTAGTCCCAGTTATCTGTGGGGCCAAGTGATGAGTGTGTGATTATGAGTCAGGAGCACTATGAAAGACCTCAGGGTTAGGGGGATGGTCACTATGAAAGACCTCAGGGTTAGGGGGATGGTCTGGGCCAGTGCATCTCAATCCAGAAGAACCTTACACAGGGCCCTCTGGTTTCTGTACAGGAGCTGGATCCCAAAGAATGGGCATAAGGACAACCTGATCTGCCCTAGAAAAGGTAAGTGTGTTGGGGTTGGCCTGGGCACATTGTCTTCCCATACAGGACAGCAGCATAGTGCCCTGGTGGGCCTGGCAGGTGCAGCTGATAGGGAATGAATTAAGCCCCAGGCAGTGTATGCTTTTGGCTTTTATCCTGGGTGTGTACAGCCTCCAGGTTGAACAGGCCTGGATATGGGGGCCTCCCACCACCTCTGCGTGGTTCCCTAATGGCTAGAGTGTGGACAGCAGCCACCAGTTTGATGTTTGGCTTCAGGATAAGCTCATGATGAAATTGACTACCAGGTTGCTGTCATTGTTGAGCTAGACATTAGCTGTGTCTGATCTCCATCCACTTCAGATTGGACACCAGCCATGGTGGTGTCTGGTGTTGGCCAGCCTGGCACTCAGTTCAGGGTGGCTCCTGGCTGCCCCAGGGAGAGTAGTCTCTGGCTGGTCACAGCTGATGACCCAAGGCCAAGCACCACAGGCTTTGTGTAAAAGAGCCTGGTAATGGATATTTCGAGTTTTGCAGACCTTACTGTCTGTCATAGCCACACCACTTTGCCATTGTAGGGCAAAAGCAGACACAGACAATGGTAACACATAATACTTAGATCACAGCTGGATGCCTCTGCTGGTCTGCAGTCTCTGCAGTCTGTGTTTTGGGTTCATCTGTTAATAATGGCCTCCAGCTCCAGTGACACTGAGGTGTGGTTCCTGGGAGGTGTAACAGGTTTGGAGACTGAGTGGTCCCTGTATTTTGCCATCCTGTATCCTCCAAACGAAAGGGACACTTTGATAGCCCTTGACACCCTATTTGTCACAGCGGCTATGATGGTTGCTATTGGACTACAAAGAACACCCCTGGTTACTCTTGTTCTTCAAGCACGGATACCCAGTCCTCGGCTAGTTGTCTACATGTAACCCCACTGAGCGCTGTCTCTTAGAAGGTTCAGCCAATACCAGCCCTGTGAATTCTTTGACACCTAGAATATAGGCTCATTGGTGCTAAACTAGAGAGAAGGTGGTGGCCTCAGACTGAGGAGTCTCCAGGCCTCTCTATGCCTGACTGTCCTATATCATAGGATGTAGGAGAGAACAGGTGGCCTTGCTCCTGTTTGCCTATTCCCAAGGACCTTGGACCCAACCAGCTGGTGAGAGCCTTGTCTGTTGCATACTGCTGTGTAGGAGGGCCATTGTCTGTCTACTGAGTCATATGGGGGCTTCTGGGACAAAGAGGCTCAGGTTTTGTTCAGGAATCACTGGCCAGAGTATGCAGGTCTTGAGACATGGCACTGCTGTGGCATAGATGACAACATATGAGGACAACAATGGGAAGAGGGGCTGACTCCTACCCTCTTACTTTGTTATAGGCCACCACACCTCCAGTAGGTCAGGTTAGCCAGACATCACATGATATCTCTGGTAACAGCAGTAGAGAGTGGTAGGCTAAGTGTGTCTGAATCTGCCTGGCTGTTGTCACCCACTCTTTCTGCTGCTTGCTTGCTCCTTTCCTGTCTTTCTTTCTCTTTTTATGCTTCCCGTTCTTGGTCTTTCCTCTTCCTTCTCTCTGGACCTCTCTGGGCCTCTTTTCTTCTCTTCTCTTTCTGTTCTGCCCATCTCATGTTGTGATCAATTATTCTTGTGTGCCAGGTGACTGATCATTTATGTTTGCCCTGCATGTTGGAAGAATAAGTGCTGTCACTTGTACCACTCTATTCTCAGTTAGGCTCCATTTCACAGATTGGCAAATAGAACAAAAGTGCCCTGGAGTAAGGCCTTGCCCACAGTAAGAAAGAAAATGGGGCGGGACCTTGGAGTAAGACAGGGACCAATGCAGCACCCATATGACTCCACCTTCACCTTCTCTCACCCAACACTTGCTCACCACACCCCTGGCATTGCAGCCACATCAAGCCCAGCCCTGTCTTTGAAGAGCTCCAATCTGGCCAAGGAAATGTATGACAAACAGGAAAACCAGTTGCTAACTGGGATTGTAAGGTGGTGGTCCTGACAAAAAGGAACTGGAAGGCCATGTGAGAGAGTGATGCATGCTGATTTGAAGCTTGCCTGACAAGGACTGGTGGGGAAACAAGTGCCTTTTGTATATCTGCTGTACCCTTTCAGAAGTCAGCACCTGCCTGGCCTCGCTCCATGCTGGGGAGGTTTTGGTGGGTTTCTCAGCCCTTAATATGAATCTTGACATGAAAGATACCAATTTTTTTATTTGTCTCTGCCTGCTGCACATTTTTCTCAGCTTTTTAATTTTTGTTATGACAGTTTTTGATGTTCACAAAGTTTTCATACTTTATGGAAATATGTTGACAATTTTTCCTTTTTTCTAGTTATTCATCACTCTGTACAATGTCCTCTGCAGCATGGAGCCAGATAAAGTGTCTTCTTGTCTACTAGATGTTGTTTCTTTAGTTTTTTTATATTCAAGATTTAATCTACCTCAAATTTATTTAGACATAAATATGAGGTGAAGGTTTAACTTTAGTCTTTCATGTTGCATTTCAACTATTTCTTGCCTAGCATCTTCTGTTACTAAAAATTAGAAATGTTATAATGTCCTCACATCCCCAGGTTTTATCTCTGGTGACAGGCACTCAGTGTCTAGTCAGCACTTACTGCTATTAAAAAGACCACGTGGAAGCTGGATGTGGTGGTGCATGCATGTAATACCAGTACCCAGGAGGTGAAAACAGGAAGCAAACTGTGAGTTCAAGGCCAGCCTGCCCTACGTAGTGAATTCAAGGCCAGCCTGAACTATATAGTGAGACCCTGTCTCAAAATGCCAAAAAAAAAAAAAAGCTAGGCAGAGGCCAACATGAGCATGCATACCTGTAATCTCAGCACTCTGGGAGGCTGAGGCAGATGATTACAAGTTCAGAATGATTAGGCAGTTTAGTGACTTACTTTTGAGACCCTGTCTCAAAAGTAAGAAAGGGCTGGAGATATAACTCAGTACAGAGGCCTCAGGCTCCATTCTCCCAGTGCAAAAAAAAAAAAAAAAAGGAAGACCCTCACCATCAGCCCATCAGTCTTTGTTTTCAGAGTCCTGGTTATTCTACGCTTGTGTTTTTACTGATGTGTTAAACTACTGCAAGGTCCCCTCCCTGAGGATCCCCTGGAGCTGGCACTGCCTAAGCAGTGTGGGTTATGGTACACTTGGCCCTGGTCTCTATGTCATGGGGCCTCCTCAGAATCCTGAAAAGCAGTTCAGGTTTGTAGAGGTTTCAGTCCATAGTCAGCTAGCTCCAAGGCAATGTGGCATGGCAGAGGGTCATCACAAAGGTGAAACAGTTCATGCCATGGGCTAAATGCCTTTGAAGAAGAAGGCAACAAAGCAGCAAGCAGCAGCCTGTTTCTACTCTCTCCCTTTGTATTCCATCTAGGATATAAGCCTGGTGCCACCCATACCCAGAGTGGGGTTTCCGTTATCTACTCCCAGAATCATGCTAATTCCAGTCAGTGAACTAATCTTGTACCACACATCCTTAATCTCAGTATCACATGCCCTAGATTGAACTAGATTGAGAAGCCCTACCTATGAGTGCATGAGGCTTTAGGGGGGGAAATCCCAAAAGATACATGCTCTTACCTTTATGTAAAAGGTATTTAGCCCATCTCTAAAACTTGCCAAAGGCATAACAGTTTTAGCATTACTGAAAAGTCCAAGTCCAAGGTCTCCTCTGAGATTTAAGGCAAATTCTTAGGTGCAAGCCCCTGTACAAATGTAAAGTAACTTAAATACTTCCAACATACAATGCACAAGAGAAATATTTCCATCCTAAAAGGTACAAATAGGAGAATAGAAAGGAATGGGACCAATGCAAGTTCAGAATCCAGTAGGGCAAACATTAAGTCCCATATTTCGATGTCTGGCATCCCAGGTAATCTGTGGCAAGATGTGAACTCTAAAGGGCTTGGATAGATCTGTCCCTATAGCACCACTGGTGGTTGCAGTTGTCACAGCTTCTTTCTTGGGCTGGCTCTGCTCACTCCTGGCCGCTTTCCTCAGATGGATCTATGTTCTTGGCTTCTTTAACCTTCTGGGGTCTCTGCTACACCTTCAGCTTCACTCTTGCAGCTTCATTCACTGCCCTCTGAGGGGGATACCTCCCAGGAATTTTTCTGAAATTTGTGTGGAAGCCTCCCTGACCTCACAACTTTGGCATTCTTCATGTGCCTAAAACTTGTGGATGACACCAAGGTCTGCTGCCAGATGGGACAATAGCCAGGCTTTCTTCTTTCATGGCTCTAGAGGTCAAGTGCTTGTATTGCTGAGTGCTGTGCACCAAATCCAGAGGAACAGATTCTCTAGACCACTCCCGTTCTGGAACATGGTGCTCTGGTGTTCTCTTCACAAAGCAAAGTATTTCACCTTTGCAGTTTTGAGGCTGCAAAGGTGATGTCCACAGGCCATCTTTTCTATTGTCCCATTCCTTTTCAGCAACCAAATTCTCCTGTGCTATGTGTTTGCAGACCACAGCTTTATCAGAGCTTCCTTTCTCACCAAATTCAAAACATTTTAACTCATTCTGTTGGGCTTTTTGCTCTTCATTCTCAACATAGATCTGGCTACAGGTCCCCTATAGTAGCCATTCCCCTACCTCAACATTAGACTGCCTTGAAATTTCTTGTGCCAGATTAATTAGTTTACTGCCTTTAATCTTAGTATCAGGCAGTCTCTGGACATGGGCAAAATATAGACAAATTTTCTATCAAAGTATAATATATATGGTTGGAGGTTCAACAGCCAATGCAGTCTTTGTTCCTAACTGGAACCTTCTGAGCCTGGTTTTGTTTTGTTTTGTTTTGTTTTGTTTTGTTTTCTCTTCTCTTCTCTGAGCCTGGATGCATTTCTATCAGCATTTTGGTCTTCTGAGCTCTGAACAGAATCTCCCATCAAGTTCAACTTACAGCATTCCAGGGCTGCTTCTTCAGCAGACATCTCCAAGCCTTTCCAAACTCTTTCCACAAAGCAGTTCCAAAGGCCTCTAAACCACTGGCCAGGTAGCATCATAACAACCCCATTCCTGGTACCAAAATCTTTATTGGTTAGTGTTTACTAGAGAAACAGGTTTAATGCAAAATATGCAACTATGTAACAATTTACAAGATTGGTTTACAGTGGCTGCCTGCAGAGGAATCAGGTGTAGAAGAGTGCAAAAGGGTTGTTTATGTGCTGAAGATTCAAAGAATCCAGTTGAAGCTCTTGAGCTCACTGTAGTGTCCTGTGCAAGTCCATGCTAGGAGACCAAAGAGTCTGCAATAGAAGGCTGAAGAGTCTGTGCATCATCATTAGGAGATGATGTCCAAGGTGAAAATGAAGACTGGAGGTCTTCAGAAGAGACAGAAGTGAACTTTCCTTCTTTATTTCCCTTTTATTCCATTCAGGTGACAAGCGTATTGGTTGGTGCCACTTACATCCAGAGTGATTCTTCTTTCTTCATTAAATCCCTTTAACCACACCCAGAGCTACGCTTATCTGTTTAGTTGGGCATTTCTTACTCAGGTTGACACAACCTGTTAACTATCACACATGGCCTATCACGTGGGAATGGCCCTTGCCCAAGCAGCTTTGTGATACTGTGTGTGTTGGGAGGTGTCAGTTGGTCTTATCCTAAGAGATCACAGGCTCTGGCATCCTCAAGATGCAAAATAAAGGAACTTCCAGGCCAGGCACTCATGTATGTCCTGTTTTTGTCCAAGCCCCAGGACCTGGTGGATAAGTCATTTAGTTGACTGCAGTGTAAGGTCCTTGTCCACATGGCCGAAGAGCCCAGTGCAGGCTAGTCAGTTGTCAGCACTATGACATCCCGTACTCTGGATGGTCTGTGACTGATGGCAGGGTTATCCTGGCAAGGTTTGAAGTACCCAGACCACTAGATGAGGGCCCTACTCTGCTCTGCTCGAGGGCTGTCCTGGGGAGCCTCCATTCCCAGACGAGATGGCTATTTTGATTACACCCCCCCCCCGTTCACCCGTACTTCATTGCTGTCCTTCCCTGCTCCTTGTGGTCTGCCCTCAGCCCTCAGAGTTATTGTGGCTACAGTCACCTCCTCTCTGTTCTGCCTGGCCGCCCTTGAGGCTCTGCCCACGAAGGCCCCTAGTCTTGGGCTGGGTGAGAGGCCTCCCTCCCCACAGGCCTAGAGGCACCAAGAGTTATCAGCCATGCTCTCTGTGGGGATGCTTCTGTGTGATGCTTTCAGCAGCTCTGAGTCCCAGGCTTTTCAGGCCCACAATTGACTAACCTATGAGGAGAGCTCACCTGTATATGGGAAATGAAGCAGCAGCCTGGAGTATCCTGAGGCTCACTTTTATGTTTTACAACTGATGAATTGGGTGTTTCCATAAACCTTTAGTTAAACTTTTTCTTTTCAAAATACTTTCATTCTCCCCTGAATTCTCATTAGGTATCTAAATGTGCTTGCTGCTTGCTGCATTTTACAGGATAATGAGGCTACCAGAGATGATTCCTGGCCATGTCTTATTCCCTGGGGGACTTTGGTTTGTGCCCTGGAGGGAGGTACTGGGTGTCCCCACAGCCCATGCCAACGGGGCAGACTGTGGACCACAGTGCCTAGAAGGGCACTGAATATACAGATGAGGGAACAGGCCGGGCCATTGAGGAGCCTGGGATAGTGAAGGAATCACAGCCCTAATCAAGATCCACACTTTACAAAATGGTTGGATCTTCCCAGAGTATCCACCACCTATTCCAGGCCTACAGTCAAGGCAGTGACCTCAAGGTGATAAGCACCCTGACTGTGAACTGGACTGGAACTGCACTGCAACCCTGCTCAGAGGGTTCTTTCCTGAACACACTGAGGCAGGGCAGGTGATGGCCTCCAGATTCCTAGATCCCCCTAGTCAGTGAGCACAGACTACAAGTCTCACCTGTCCCTCTTCCTGAGGAGAATGAGGGGCTCACTGGTACCCTGAAGGAGGAGGGCAGCTGAATAGTCCAGAACCTGAAGAAGACAGAACCATATCCAGGACCCCAAGTGGGCCCCCTCCCACTGCTCTCCCACTGAAGACCCAGAGGGGACCAGGGACTTGGGAGACTAAAGTTATCTTCCCTGAGGTGTGAGGTGCAGGAGAGGAGGAGATACATCTCTGAGTGAGCAGAGCACAGAGTGGAGGCTCCCTGCCAGACCATCCCCAGGCAAGTGCATCTTCCCTCTCCAATCTTCTCAGTGACATTTCTTTGGCATTTGCCCATCTGTAGGGAGCCATTGTTTGTGAAGAGACTAATTAACTGAGTATTTGTGTTTGAAGAAATAATTCCAAATGTTTATTTACCAAACCTGTGAAATAGAGGTGTAGTTAATTTTAAATTAAATCCTTATACTTGAAGAGCTTTTGTTTCCAAAACGAGGGACTTAACAGAGGTTCAGTATTGCCAAGGGTGGGCGTGGCTGAGGCCCAAGGCATGGTACAAGACAAGAGGCTATCAGCCAAGGTAACAGGAGCAGAGAGCCTAAAACCTAGGTCTTGGGGTGTGGTGCAAACCTGGCAGTCTCCTTGCACCTGGTGACATCCTCAGCCATGACCCTACTTGTCCTGCTCTGCTCACTATCACTACTGATAGTGATGTCCCCTCTCAGAGCCACTGCTGCCCTGAGAGGGCAAGAGAAGTGAATCTGGGGCTAGACCACTGAGGAAAGCAGGCTTGGGCAGAGGGGAGGGAGCTGAGTGGGAATGTAGAAATATCCCTCCTCTCTTCTCCTGCACCTGGTGGAGTCTGCTTCTGCTAGTAGTACTTGGTCCTCTTTTTCACTTCTACAGCAAATACTTACCTGGCTCCCCCCACACACAGCTTGAAACGCTGTTGCCTTCAGGATGCAAGGTCCCCAGGACATCATTTCTTATCTACATGCACATCAACCTTGTAGGCTGCCTGGATGCCCCAGCCCCTGCTCATCCTTATTGTAGAGGTCCCAAGACAGCACAGAAGTAGTACCTCATGAACCTGCTGTAGCCCCAAGGCAGTCTTTCTTCTGATGTTCTTGAGTTTTCTGGAAATATCAGCCTCTGTGCTGGGCTCAAGCTCTGATTCTTTGAGCGGTTCTGTTTATGAGAACTGCAGTGTTTTGCTGGCACAGGCACTGATATCTGGCTGCCCCTCCTTGCTTCCATTCTGCAAGTCCCTGACTTGGGTCAGGTTCTGTGCTGGTTCTTGTCCAGTTCCAGCCCGTAACTCATAGAGACCAAGGTGGTCTTGTCTTCCCACCTGACCTTCATATCCAGACGTGGCAGCAGAAAAGATTTATGTTTGTGTAACTGCTTACTCCTGCAGAGACCTCAAAAGAAATGGAAGGAAAGTTCCTCTTTTTTTTTTTTTTTTGGTCATTTCAGCATCAGTGGGAATTTTAGTTTAGATACCTTAGGTGCTCATTTATTTCAGACTTGTCCTCATGTACTGGTTAAATGAGGACATTTGGAGCTGGGGATTTAGCTCAGCGGCATAAGCACCTGCCTGGCAAGCATGAGGTCATGAGTTCGATCCCTGGTACCAATAAATAAATAAATAAATGAAGACATTCTTTTTTTTTTTTTGTACCAGGGATTGAACTCATGACTTCACGTTTACCAACCAGGCACTTACACTGCTGAGCTAAACTCCCGGCCCCTAGGACATTCTTTATTGGTAATAACAAGTATTTAAGACTATAAATTTAGTCCTGAGTACAACATTGCCTATGACCTGTGCTTTTTTGTTTTTTAATGGAGTCTCACTGTGTTTTTCAGGCTAGCTTCGAAAACCTGGACTGAAGAGATCCTCCTGCTTCAGTCTTCCAAGTAGCTATGTCTGTAGGAATGAGCCACTGTGCCTGAATGTGTGTACATTTTTATGTATGAGGTGGTAGTATATTTTTGACGCTTTCTAAATAGCTAATTCTATGTTTTTAAATTTTTATCTCTGATTTACTGTTTACTTAAAACAGTGTTTTACGGTTTGGAATATAGCTTTTTTTTTTTTTTTTTTTTTTGGTACCGGGGATCGAACTCACGACCTCACACTTGCCAGGCAGGCACTTAAGCCACTGAGCTAAATCCCCGGCCCCTATGGTTTCTAACTTGTTACAAGTGAGAAAGGTTCTCTTTCCTATTTATTTATTTATTTATTTTTGTGGGAATAAGGGTAGAACCCAGGGCCTTGTCCATGCTAGGCAAGCACTCTGTCAGTGAGTAGCAACTCCAGCCCTTTTTGAGTCAAGTTCTCACTAAATTACCCAGGCTGGCCTTGAGCTTGTGGTTCGCCAGCCTCACATGTCGGCTTGAATTACCCCCACATGGCTGGAATTACAGGTATGTACCACCACACCCAACTTGATTTTAATTTTTATTTATGTTTAAATACATATAACATGAAATGTATCACCTAAATTTATAAGTATACAGTTTATGGGCACTAAGTATTTAAATACTAAGTCTATTCACACCATCTCCAACTTACAGTACATTTCTTTTTTTTTTTTTTTTTTGGTACTGGGGATCGAACTCACGACCTTGCACTTGCCAGGCAGGCGCTTAAGCCGCTGAGCTAAATCCCCAGCCCAGTACATTTCTTTTTAGCCTAACTGAAACTCTGTACATATTAACAATGACTCCCAGTTCCTATCCCAGCCCCTGAAACTGCCATCCCACTGTCCCATTATTTAATTACTTCAGATATGTTCTGCAAGAGAAATCATCCAATATTTTTTTTGTGACCAGTATCAATTAGCATGATATTCTCAAGATTCACTCATGTTTCAATGTGTGTCAGAATTTCCATTTAGGTGGTTTTTTGTTTGTTTGTTTGGTTTTTTGGAGACAGGGTCTTGCTATGTGGTCCAGGCTGGCCTGAACTCAGTATGTAGCCCAGGCTGGCCAGTTTTAGGCATCTAAGCACTGGGGTTAGAGATGCATGCCTCCACACTGAGTATTATTTATTAGAGACAGGGTCTTGCTATGTTGCCCAAGCTGGTCTTGAGTTCCTGGGCTCAAGTGATCCTTCCACTTCAGCCTCCCAAGTAACTGAAATTACTTCCTTCTTAAGGCTAAATAATATTTTATTGTGTGTCTGTGTCATTTTCTATCCATTTATCCACCAATGAGGATTTGGGTTGCTTTCCTCTTTTGTCTGTTGTGAATAATGCTACAACAAACATCAGTATGCAGGTATCATGTAAAGGCTCTGCTTTTAATTCTTTCAAAATCTGGGGTATAGAGCATATGTTGTCTTAGTTACTTTTCTTGTTGCTGGGACAAAATACCCCACACTGAAAGTTAGAGGACAAAGGTTTATTTAGCTCACAGTTCGTAGAGGGTTAATCCATAATCAGTTGGCTCCAAGGTAGGGTGGCTTAGTGGAGAACATTTCTTGGTGCACTCAAAGCAGTAAAAGCAACGAGAGAGAGGAGGCAAGATCTGTGTCTCCCTTAAATTGTATGCCTGCTACCCACCCTAGGGTGGGTGTAATGAATCCTTTAATCTCAGCCAGAATTATGCCAAACCAATCAGTGGGTTGATTTGCTAATCACACACCCTTAAATCCAGCATCACATTCTCTCGATTTATATGTTAATTCTATGGAGTTTTTTGCTCCCCGCCCTGTTTTTTGTTTGTTTGTGTGTTTTGTTTTGTTTTGTTTTTTGAGATGGAGCCTCACTGTGCAGTTCAAACTGACCTTGAACTCACTTTGTAATTCAGGCTGGGCAATCCCCTAGCCTCAACCCCCCAGGTGCTGGGATTACACCTGTGTACCACCACACTCAGCCCTTTTTTTTTTTTTTTTTCCTTTTTTGTCTTTTTGAGACAGGGCCTCACTATGCAGTTCAGATTGGCCCTGTACTCGCTTTGTGTCCCAGGCTGGTGTCACTTGCAGTGATTCTCTTGCCTCCTCCTCTCGAGTACTGGGATTACAGGCATGAGCCACCATGCCCGGTTTTTAAAAATTTTTTTGAAGAATGCTGTACTGAGTTCCACAGTGGCTATAGCACCTAATAGTGAACTAGGGTTCCAATTTGTTGATAATAACAACACTTGTTATCTACCCCTTCTTTTTCAGAACAGGTTGTCATTGTGGTTTAATTTGTATGTCTCTTGTGGCTATCAGTAATGTTCTTTCTTGTGGTTACTGTCTGTAAATACTATCCAAAATAGGTAGAAGGAGGGAGGAGTAGGGGAGGGGACATAAAAAGAATTCAGATGTGTTATGCATATGTGCCAACTCCCCATGATGATATACTACAAATACATACCAATAAAAAGAAAAATTTTTAAAAAAGTATAAGTTTCCCAGTAAATGAGCATGGAATTTTGTTTTCATTATTTGGGTCTTCTTTAATTTGGATTTATAAGTTTATTGCTGAATATTCATTCTTTCTATATATTTTAAAATTTTATTTGTGGTGCTAGTGTTGGAACCAAGGGCTTCACATGTGCTAGGCAAATGCTGTACCACTGAGCTGTACCCCCAAGCCCTGTATTTCTTGAGTTCATCTTGGTAAGTTATATGTTTCTAGATATTTACCCATTTCCAATTTGTTGGTGCATAATTTGTAACATTCTTTTACATTCATTTATTTATTTATTTTTGAGACAGAGTCTATGTAATTCATGCTGGCCTCAAACTCGCAGTGATCCTCCTGCTTCAGCCTCTCAAGTGCTTCAATTACAGGCTACAGGTGTGAGTCATCATGCCATGCTTATTTTTGTTTTAAAATACTAAGAAAAGCCATACCAAAACAAGCAGATATGTTTTGTTTTGTTTTGTTTTGTTTTGTTTTGTTTTGTTGTTTGGATCTGTTGGGTCTTGTTATATGTTTCCTGGATCCAAACCTGACCAGTTGTGAACCTCAGCCCACAGATCCACAATTTCTGGAGATAGTAGAAATGCCTGCTGTGGACAGTTACCAGAGGCTGGTCCAGACCACTCAAGTTGCCTTGGAACCTTCTGAGTCACAAGGCCTTGCTGGAAAAGCCAGGTCCACTTCTATGCAGTGTCTTCTCAGCTGTCATTCCAGGAAGCGCTGCCTTCATGCCAAGGCGACTGGCTTCCCATGAATTTAGAGTGGTAACAGCCCCCATTTAAATTCCAGCAGCAAGGCAGAGGAAGGAGGATTGTTGCAAGTTCGAGACCAGCATAGGCTACAAAGTGAGCTCAAGGCCAGCCTGAACTGCTTTACAAGACCCTGTCTCAAAGAGACAAAAAAAATTCCAGCAGCAGAAGGCTTGGATCCTTCATATTGTGCTTGCCTCACTAAGTGTGGAGATCTTCCTGTCTTTTTGTTTTTTCTCTTCTTTCCTTAAGAATTGAAGCCATAGTCTCATGCATGCTAGAGCTGTACCCCAAACTTTTTTTATATTTTTATTTTGAGGTAGTCTCTTGCTAAGTTGACCAGGCTGGCCTCTAACTTGGAATCTTCCTGCCTCAGCTTCCCAATTGGCTGAGATTACAAACATATAAATCACCCATACGCAGCTGTCTTTGTTTCTCAAAACCTGTGTCTTTGGGGTTCGGGGTTCCAGGTAAGACATGTTTACTGTGCCTGTGTAATTGGCAGACTCATGGTCCTGAAAATTCAGAAGCATCACTGTACTGTTTCCTTAAGGAATTTCAGAGCTAGATTAACATCTTAAAAATCTTGAAGTATGGGGCCAGAGCAATTGCGAGGTTGTGAGTTTGATCCCCCATACAAAATAAAAATAAAACTAAAAATAAAGCTAAAAATAAAAAATCTTGAAGTATTAGCTGGGCTCAGTGGTGCATTCCCGTATTTCCGTCTCCTTGGGATACTGAGGCTGTAGGATTACTGGAGTTGGGGAGGGACTCCAAGGCCACACTGGATAATATAGCAAGGCTCTGTCTCAAAAAAAAAAAAGTAAATAAATACCTAAAGATTTCAAGGTAAGAAATGGAGGCATTTTGTGTAAGAAAGCTATCAGGTCTTCTTAAGAGTACTGTATTCTTAGTAACAGAGACAGAGGAAGACACCTTTTCTGAATGGAAAGTTATCCCCAACCCAGGTTCCAGTTCTGACAGACAACTCCCCTGGAGACTTCACCTGCAGAAGGCGGTTCTGGGCCACAACTCTGTGGTCAGAAGAACCTGGCCTGCTGTCCTCATTCTGCAAATTCCTGTCTATTTCACCTCCTATCTTTCTCCTTTTGTTCCCTCCATCACTTTTATTAGTACATTTTGTTATACACAATGATCATATTCATCATAGGGAATTTGTACCAAAACAAGCAGACTTTTGTTTTGTTTTGAATGTATCTTAACTTTTTCCCTTCCGCTCCCCATTTGCAAAAGCTTTGTTCCCATTTTTTCTTTCCATTCTTTTCTTTTTTTTAAATCACTTTTTCCTTCCTTCCTTCCCATTTTACCCTCCCCCATGTTCCTTTTCCCATTTGAACATGTTATTCCTACTCTAGCCACCAATTTTCTTCTTATTTACTCTGTGGGTTTCTCACACAAGAAAAACAATGTGATATTTAAACTTGTGTGACTGAGTTATTTCATTTAAAATTATGGTCTCAAGTTGCATCCATTTACCTAAAAATGTCTCAAAGCCAGGTATGGTGGCACACACCTGTAATCCCAGCACTCAGGAGGCTGAGGCAGGAGGATCTTTGCCCCGGTTTGTTTGAGACCAGTTCGGGCTACAAGGTGAGCTCAAATTTGAGACCAGCCCGGGCTACAAGGTGAGCTCAAGACCAGCCTGAACTGCATAGTAAGACCCTGTCTCAAAAAAAGACAAATGCCTGGCAGGTACAAGGTCATGAGTTCAACCCCTGATACCAAAAAAAAAGTCTCCAGTTTATCTTTCTTCATGGCAGAGTAGTACTCCATTGTGTATAAAAACTGTATTTTCTTTATGCATTCATCCATTCATGGGCATGTGGGCTGTTTCCAAGATTTAGCTGTTAAAAATTTATAAATTCTAGATATTGGTCCTTTTCTGGGTATGGCAGTTCATGCCTATAATCCCAGCATGCAGGAGATTGAGGCAGAAGGATTGCTATGAGTTCAAAACCATCCTGGGCTACGTAGTGAGTTCAAGGCCAGTCTGTATTACATAGCGAGACCCTATCTCAAAAGAAAAAAAAAATTAGAAAATTAAAAATAGATATTAGTTCTTTGAGAGATTGCTGGTGAAACTTTTCTCATCTGTGGGTTGTCTCTTTTTGGTGTTTTTTTTTTTGTTTGTTTGTTTGTTTGGGTTTTTTATTGCTGTGCAGTCCATTTTTTGCTGGAGTTTGTTTTGAGACAGTCTTGCTGTGTACGTAGGCTGGCCTTGAGTTCACCATGTAGCCCAGGTTGGTCTCAGATGTGTGGCAATCCTCCTGTCTCAGCCTTCCGAGTGCTGGGATTATAGGCATGTTCCTCCATGCCTGGCATTTTTGCTGGATTTTCAAGGACATTTTGGATTTACCTTCTGGTCTTCTGCAGCATCTTTTTTGCTGCTCACTGCCTCCATCATGTTTTTCTATATGTCTACACAGTTATTTATGACACTCCTTTTCATTGTGGTCTATAATCTCAGCACTCAGGAGGCTGAGGCAGGAGGGTTACTATGAGTTCAAGACCAGCCTGGGCAATATCGTGAGTTCCAGGCCAGTCTTTGTTTTTTTGAGGCCACTTCTTTTCATTGAGGGTGTATACAGCAGTTCCCAGTGTCTGTGCTATGCTCGGAGGGATTCAGTAGGAGGCAACTTTTCAGCTTCCCTAGCCAGAGGGGACTTTTGTTTACTGCTCCCTTTGCAAGCTTGGGTCTGTGGGCCCCGCCACCCTTGTCACAGAACGAACTTCAGCCAGGGATGAATAGGCAGTGGCTCCTTGCCACACTATGGTGTAGAAGATATGCTAGACCTGACTTGAGGTCTTGGAGGGAGACAGCAGTGGAGTTTTGCCTAGAACGCTAGTCTTCAGCAGGAGCCGTGTTGGCCAAGTCCTGAATTCCCTTCCCAGCTAAAGCACTCATTAGGACTTTGGGCCATGCACCTCCTGTTTTCCAGGAGGGGTAGGCAGAAGCCACATGGACATGAATGGGTGTATGAGTCTGTACGTGGGGAGGGGTGCTATAGGGGCATCTTTGCATCTCTTTGAATGGATGTGCTCTATGTGTTGTGTGCACACATGTGGGAATGGGGTGGTTCCACATGTGAGCTTGTGATTAGCTTTGAGAAGGTTCCCAAACTATTAGCATTTCCTACTGCAGTGTTCCTGCTTTTTTGTGATGGAAGCTGAACACAGGCAAATCCAGCTCCTAGAAGGCTCTTGGTATATAGTAGGAGGGAGCCAGATGAGGGCACTACAGGGCCTGAAGTCTGCCGTGGGTGGGGGTGGAGAGAGCCCCTTGACCATTCCTACTACTTTGTTTGCATATGAAAGGCAGGACTTTATTCATTTGCTAGGGGTTGGTGGTGTCTGGACCTGTTGCCATGGGCAGTAGACAAGCTAGTTTTGGAAGGGGGAGGGGAGTTGGAAGGCAGCTTCTGGATCAGGTTTTAGGAGGAAAGAGCTGTTGCCCTGGGTCCTGGGAGCATCCAGAGGTCTCCAGAGGCCACCTAGGACCTGGAGCCAAGGCAGAGTAGAGGAGACCCAGACTTTTAGTACTAGAACTTACCCTTCCCAGGATAGGAAATGCTACCATTCCTGGCTGGGTCAGGGTCATATATACCACCTGTCCCTCTAGTTTGCTGGGCTGAGAAGAAGGGCATGGTGAGGTTTATCTTTCCTGTGAGAATTTTGGGACTTCCAGGTAGACAAGTCACTATCCCCAAGGGATGCCAGCCCTATCTCTTTCCCAGGCTCACCTCTCATTGCTGTGTCCTGGCTGTTGCCCTTTCAAAAGCCATGGTGGCTGATGCCAGAATATGAATCATTTCTTCATTTTGGAAGGCCAAGAGAGCCTCGTTAGAGGTGGTGCTGGGTTTTGCACCTAACATCATCTCTCAGCCTCATGGTCTAAAGCCATCAATCCTTCTTATTTGGTTTCTAGTTTAAATCTATCCCAGAGCTTCATGTATCCAGCAGCCCTTTGGCCTCTTCATCCTAACCTACTCCCAACTGTACTGTGGAGTGCATGCAGGGTCCATCCAAGCTCTATTCCTCTAGCTGGCCAGGCCCCAAGCCTTGTAGCCAGCCTGGACTCTATTCTCTCCCACTCCCACCTTCCATCCATCCTGCACTAATGGCCATGGTCCACCACAGCAGCCTCCCTGCAGGGCCCTGCCACTGCCCTAGTAGCTAGAGGGTCTTGACACCCAAATCAGAGATAACCCCACCTTTTCCCACTCTGCCTCATCCCAAATTTGTAGCCTGGGAAAAGGAGAGTCTTTTGGGTCCCCAGTGTTTTACCTTGATAAAGAAATGATGAGCTAGACCTGTGGGACATACCTGTAATCCCACCAGTTAGCAGGAGGATCACAAGTTCAAGAGCCACCTGGGCAACTATCAAGACTCTGTCTCAAAAAAATTTTAAAAAGACTATGGATGTAGCTTAGTGGTAGAATGCCCCTTTGTTAGATCCCTGGTACTGGAAAAGGCAGTGGGGATAAGTGCTAACTTTCCTCATACTTCCTTGACCCTATGCAACTGTTTTGTAGGCTGTGGGCAATCCCACCTATCTGTACCTCTTCCTTGGGTTAGGGAGGCCTAGGGTGGACATGATTCAAGCCCTGCTTATCCAGTATGAGCTGCACAGAGCCACTATACTTTCAGGCTCTTGGGCTCCCGGGCTCCCAGGCTCCCAGGGCTGCAGGAAGATCTGTGGGGTGTTGCTGATCTGTGGGTCTCCACAGGCACGTCCTGGTGTTCACAGACATCAGCAGATAGCATGAATGCCAGTGGGGAGGCAGGAAGAGAGGGGTGAAGTGGAGGTCTATGTGGGGGCTGCAGGGGTGCTTGCTGACTCAGGGGTACTGTCAGGTTGGGGCGGCCCTTGGCTTCACTCCCCAGGCCTATGTACTTTCACGCACAAAGAAGTGGATCTCTCCCAGGACCAGTGCCATCTTGTGCTGCCGCTGGGACCTGTGATACCATCCCCTACACACACACACTAGGGGCTTAGTTAGCAAAGCTGCTGTGGGTCGGAGTGAGGTCATTTGGTGAGGCCTCCCGGGCAGGGCGCCCAGCATGCAGGGGCATTGCCAAGTGCCTAGTCAGCAGCAGTCAGGGTAGGCAGGGACCCTCAGGCCAGGCCAGGGGAAGGGAATCTAGGACTGGGGCCAGCCGGGATGTGGCCTGGTCACCTCTTGCCTCCAACTGTGAAGCAGAAGTGTGGACAGACCATTATTCTGGGGATAGTTCTGTACTGGGTCCCTGTTATCAAGCCTCAAACCTGCATCTTCCTGAGAGTTCAATTTCCCCAACCCCACAACAAGCAGTCCCCGAGTTTCCCTCTTGGGCAGGCCTATGCTGGGGTTGTGGGTACACTCAGGCTGCTCACAAGCCAGCTGCATTCTCCCCAGGGAAAACAAGGAAGTTGGGGTCCCCTACAGCAAGGGGAGCCAAGGCCAGGGAAGTGAAGGAACAGTAATTTAGGGCAGCATCCAGATGACATAGCCAGTCCTCTGAGATCTGGTCCAGACCTTCCTCCACCTTATGTGCAGCCACATGGCCCCTGCTTGCTGACTTGCCAAGGGCTCCCTGTTCCCTTTTCCCAGCAAGTCCCTAGCCCAGCACTGTCTCTGTAGCCATCCCCAGATGTTTCATTCCCATCAAGCAAAGTTCCCTCTGCAAGGCCTTTCCTACCATGTGACTGGAGCATGTTCCTTGTCAAAAGAGTATAGGAGAAAGTGAGCAGGTCATCAGCCACACAGGAAGCTTCTACTTATGCTGTGGGTTTCTTGGCCAGCCTTCCAGGCTATGAGACTTAGCCCACCCAAGGACCCTTTTGGGGACAGCTGGAGCAGGTGGTACCAGATCTCAGCCTCTAATCACCAGGCTTTCCTACCCTGGCTTCCTTGGCTTTACAACCCAGGAAGGGAGGCTGGCCAGGGAGACCTCCCTTGCCCCTTAGAGGCTCTCTGACCACAGACTTCCAGGGGCTGCGCCCCCCTCCACCCCTCAAAGGGGCTTTGTGTCACCACAAAGAGGCTCTGTCCCTCCTGAGAAGCCTGGGTGTTGCCATGGTGATGGAGGGGCCTGGCAGAAGGGGTCCACCCTCTGTCTGTGATGGGGAAAGTGCGGAGGGAACTGTACATGTGGACTGGTGGCCAGCATGATGACTGTCACACCTGCCCAACCACTGTGTCTTGCCCTTTGGGACAAGTGTCCCTGACTAGGTCCCAATGGGACTGTCAGGAAATGGGTACAGGTGGGATACCCATGCCCTGTACTTACCTGTAATTGGTCAAAGCCTGACTGTGGGCTTTTGTGCTCTCAGGAATTTTTCAGTCCCCATGTCCACTTTAGAGCACAGGGACTTGGACCTTGGCTCTGTGTCTGGGATCTCAAACTGACTCCTGCCTGCATTGCTCATGTCTCCCTGGGATGGGGGATGAGCCATGAAGGGCACTTTGTAGCTAGGTGTCTGTGGGCTGTAGCTAGGTGTTAGGTGTGTCTTCACCACACCTGATCCCATTCAGTGGGACATCTTGGAAACTTCACTGTTAGAGATGAAGGAAGGGATTGGCAAGGGAGAAGACACTGTGCTGGCAACCTCCTCCATCTTCCATGCCTAGAGCTCCTAGTCCAGGTTCCTTGGCCTTGGGACTGACCCAGGCCAGATACCATAGATATCCCAAAAGATGTGGGAACTTGCATCTTGTAGTTTTATCTTTGGAGCCTACAAATAAGACCCTTGCCTGCAACCAGAGCCTGGGTCAGAGACAAGGGTCAGCAGCAGGGCATCCTGGGGCTCATGGGGTCTCTGTGCACCTGTGTCCCGTGTCCTCATAGGTAAATCCCCCATAGGTAAATCCCATGGAGACTCAAAGGGTGCCATGTTGCCAGAGGGAGCAGGTGTCTGTGACCTGCCCAAGGAGGGATCTTAGGCTAGGGCCCCAGCAATGGTTTCCTGGGTGTCAGGCCTTCCATAGAGGAAGACAGTTGCTGGGATACTTGCCTGCCCCATGTACCACATTCCCAGGTTTGTCCGTCTACTGGCATTCCCCAGCGTCAGCCCAGACCTCAGGCTGCCTGGCTTCCTAGCTCCTTGGCCCCAGAAGTGTCCTTCACTTGATCTAACCTCCAGCCTCTTATGTCAGGCCTGCCATCACCCCAAGTCCCACTTCTCTGGGGCTGACCAATCCTGCCTTTGTCCTGGGCAGCTGAAGCAGGTAGTATCAGATCTTTGCCTGCCCTAGGCTTCAGTGTCCCCATAGTACAGGGTTTCCATTCACCTAGGAGCCATTCCCTGTGTGATCAGAGGATGCTACAGGGTGATCATGTGGACATGCTGGAAAACAAGAGGAAGTTACTGAAGGGCACCCCAACCCCATGGTGTCTGGTCTACTATGACATGGTTCCTCTACTAGGAAAATACAATTTCTTGGCTAAATCTGATTACAGTTCACAAGCTTGAAAATCCTGCTGCTTCTTTCTGCAGCAAGCAGCAGGCACTGCCCTGGCCCCTGGGGAGCCTAATTCCCTGGTCTGCATACTCTAGCTGCCTGGTGGGATGGACATCTGCTTTCTAGTCTCCCCTCATTGCCCACCCCCCCTTTTTTTTTTCAGTGCTGGGGATGGAACCCAGAGGCTTGTGCATACTAAGCAAACATTCTACAACTGAGCTATACTCCACATCCCTTTGCTCTTTCTTACTTCTCCCTAGCAACTACTGTGACATCCAAATGTGGGACTGTCCGCACATTTAGTTGTGCATATCTACTGCATGTCTGTGTTTCTTGTTTGAAATCTTATCTCCAACCATATCACATGTCTTTTTACCCACTTTCCGTTGGGATTTTTTTTCCTTACTGATTTATACGAGTTCCTTACAGATTAAAGATGTCATTTTATTGCCAGATGTTACAAATACTTCATCTTAATATGTCAGTTATCTTTTGGTGTTCTGTATACCCATCCTCTTTTTTTGAGACAGGGTCTTCTGGGCTCAACTGATCCTCCTGCCTCAGCCTCATGAAGAGCTGAGACTACATGTGTTTGTCAACTGCTCCTAGCTCCCTTTTACTTTCTATTCTGGAAAATAACAAAAGCACAAAAAGCAGTGAGAGGAATGCAGTGGGTCCCACACACTCTGTACCAGCTTCTGCTGTGCTGACATGACCTAGAAGTAAAGCCCCTGCCCATTACACCATCTGAAGTGCTCACTGCCTGTTGCTCTCTGGCACACTTGAAAAACCATAATGCTGTGTGGCACTTTTTCAAAGTGACGATGGTGTATCTTTCCTTTACAGTTCCTTCTGTTGCTGAGAAACTGAGAATAGCACCCTCATCCTCAAACCTTTCACCATCTGCCAGAGATCCTGTGGTCTTGACCTTTAGCACAGATGAACATGGCCTCTGCCTCATTGAGGCGTAGGCCATAGGCCTCCTATTTCACCTTGTCTTCAGCTTCGGCACAATGTTCTTATGGGCTTGGCTCAAAGCTGCCTGAAGCTTTAGGCACTGACTCCAGTGCGAGCAACAGGATAATGTTAACAATAGGGCTCCCACAAGTCCTGGTCAACTGATGTAGGGAGCAAACTCCTGAGAAGGCCAAGGATAGGACAGAGGCAGCTCTCACAGTGCCTTTCCAGGCAGAAAAAGTGGCTTTTGGCTGTTAGGCCACTTCCTGGTACCATGCCCTCCTCAGCATGGGCACAGTATAGTGTGGGGAGTAGAAGGAGGCTCAATGTTCCTAGTCCCCTCCTGGGCTCTGATAGGTGACTGGCAAAAGCTCAGGATTGGAGCCCAGCCCCGTCTGCCCCCCTGCTGCCTGATTCTTAGGAAATTCCTTTAATTCTTCAACCCAGATTGGACTCTGGCCCCATAATTTGATTTTCCAGAGCAGAACTTTGGCTGGACTCCTTCTGAAGAGGAATGTCTGGGTCAGCAAGAAGATGTCAATGTTGGTTTTGGTTTCAAGGGAAAGATTCAGCTTCTGTCTCACATTCTTCTGATGGTGTCTTCGTCTTGCTGTTACAACCAGCCTTGATCGCATTTACTTTGACAGGCATGTGGCATGGGCTTCCTCCTTCAGGGGTGTTAAACAGCTTTGACATTAACTACTGCCTCCACCACCTATCCATCCATATATCTAACTATACATTCACTCTATCATCTGTTCTTCCCACTTGTCCAGTTTCCAGCCATTCTGTCTGTCTAAACTTCTACCCAACTTTTTATCCATCTACCCACCATCTGCCCACTTGTCCATATGCCTACCTATCTAACTATCCTTTCATTGACTCTTCATCCTTTCATATAAACATCTTCTCACCCTCCTGTGTACATACCTGTTCTCTCTCCATTCATTCCCCCTTCCATTCAGCCTTCTATTGCCCCATTCCTTCCTCTACCCAACCACTAATCCATCCCTCTCCTCTCTCCCCTCCAACAACCCATCTTCTCATCCGTTCATCCATAAATCCTACTGTTCCTCCATTCATCTACCTGTCTTTCCATCCCCATCATCCCACCTGCCCAGTCCATTTACTCAACTGTCTGTCTGTCCCCTAGCCTGACTATTTGTGGTTTACTCTTACTCCCATCTCCTTCAAGTCCATGTGGCCTGGGCATTTTGTTTCTCCTCCTGGGCTTCTCCCCTTGTGTCACTCCCTATATCCAGGAGTTGTTTTTGGTCTCATAATGGGCATTTATACTGAGTGTCTTTTATACTGGGACTCATCTGTCTCTTTTCTTTTGCAGGTGAGTTTTCCAGGGTTTAATCTCAGTCCTGATCTTTCCAACTCCTCTCACAGGTTCCTGATGTTTTTTTGGCCTGGAGATCCATGTTGCCTCCTGGTCCTGCTATGTCATTACTTGTGGAACCCCTGTGTCATTTTTACTGCTAAATCAGTATCATGAATAGCCATTTTTTTTTTTTTTTTCTGTACCGGGGATCAAACTCACAACTGTGCGCTTGCAAGGCAGGCGTTTATGCCGCTGAGCTAAATCCCCAGCGTGGTAGCCATGTTTTGTAAGAAGTGGGTTTCTCAGAGGGAAGTGTGTAGCTGTTGCTGTGGTCTGGGTGGGGTTGTAGGAACCCAGCCTGAAGGCAGTGATGTACTTTCCCAGATGCATAGAAGTAATGACGTGAGCTAGAGGGGACCCACAGCATTGTACTTCCCTGCCTAGCTGCTAGGTGCTCCCTGGTCCCTGGCTGCAGGATGTCTGATGCCAACCCCCAGCCAGGAAGTATAGCTCTGTGCCCTAAGCCCTAGCTGGGAGAAATGTTTTCAAAGTCTCCTTGGTTGATCTTAAAAATTCATATGGATTTTGCTTTCCAGACATTGCATATTTATTGTTTCAATACAAAAATAGCATTTTGAATTGTCATCCAAAAAAGATGTCCTTTGGGGTGCTGGGCCTGGGTCACCTGTATCCACACATGTTCCTGTGTATAGACTTGGAGCCAGCATATTTAGGGTACTGAGTATCCCCTACTCTACCTGGATGCTTACAGTCTTTAGGGCTCAGAGCACACCCAGGAATAGACAGAGAATGCTCTGGGACCACAGCAGATAGCAGGGGCCCAGCACCCTGGTCTCTGTGGTCTTGTAGGAGTTGCCATTCTGGCCAGAATGGAAATGTTACCCGGGAGACACATTGTCATTTCTTACTAAGTGAACTGAATTGGGCAATGGGAAAGCCAATGTGGTGTTTGGCCACCTCCTCACTGTGGCCTCAGAATTCTGGGCCCCAGCCAGCTTCTAACTGGAGCCAACAAGCCCCCTTCAAGGAAGGCCTCTTTGGACCCCAGAACCAAGGGCATGCTTGGCTTAGGGGGGCAGGGGGCTGAGCGCAGTGTCTGTAGCTCAGATCTGCTCCTGCTGGATGGGGGCTCGGGAGTACAGTAGGATAGAACCAGAGCTCAGGCAGAATTCTGTATTTCTGCACAAGGAGGAAAGGAAACTATGCCTTGTCCACAAGGCCAACCGTTGTCTTAGGAGGTCCTCATTTCCACTGAGGGGCAGTGTTCTAGTCCCTTCTGCCCCTGGGTTCTAAATCTCAGCTGAGATGGGCCAACTCTGCAAATAAGACTCTGCTGATGAATCAGGTGACCTGATTCCTGGCTGTCCCAAAGAGAAAAACCTCACCATACTCGTTTGGGGACCAATACCAATCTTAATCCATACAGGCATAGGGCCTACTGGGTATGCCCAGGCTGGGCCTGTGTGCTAACAGTTATACACAGGAGGCCCAAGTGACCATGCTGTGCTGTTTATCCCTATATGCCATGGTGTCCAGAGGACCCAGTCTCCACCTTACTCCCCAGCCCAGTGGTGGCTACCACCTCTGACTACAGTTTTGTTCATTCTGTCCTAACAACTCCTCTTCCCACACTGGCATCCCTGAAGGGTCATATTAACAGTTTTATTTGTGTGACAGGTACAAGGAAAATGAAAAGCATCTGTGAAGGCCTACATTGGTCTCTTGCCCTCATTGGCCTTTAGTTTCTCCAGTTGTCATGGTGGGGTTGGCCCTATGGTGTCCTTTCACCTCTGAGGTACACCATGTTTCTGGCCTAGCAAGCACTGGTCTGGCCAAGCCCAGTAGTGGCCCTTCCTTTCTCCATGGGGAATCCTTGGAGAATTCCAAGGAGGGGAATCTCCACTGTCCATCCTTGCAGCAGGCTTCATCTAGGCCAGTGAACAGAGTGGGTCTCTGTGGGTAGCACTCACTGCATGTGACATCCCTATGGAAGAGTCTCCCCTCTTTAAGTTCAGGCTGTACATTGGTGCAAGGGTGTGGGATCCAGCACAGTTGGCCTCAGTGAGCTGGCATAGGCTCAGCCAGGAGCAAGCCTCAAACAGCACTGGGCATCGAGCCACAAACCAATCCCTGAACACTGGGACCGCAGGGCCCCACCCACCCATGATTGTGAGCCTCCAGCTGGGCTCTGCATACTTGGCCTGCTTCTTGTTGCCCCTGAAAAACAAACACACTGGCTAGTCAAGAAATAAGCTGTGGAGGAAAAGCACTGGCTTGTTGCTGCTATGCCATGCCTTGGAGCTCTGGCACCCACAGGGGCAGCACTGGGCCAGGGCTTGAGTAGGCCTGACCCTTGCTGAGTTCCGGGCACCAGTTTCTTAGGTTCTTGCCCTCTTCTGGCTCAAGCTTCATATATGAGCCACTTGTGAACACAGGACTAAACTTTATGTGATCCCAGTCAGAACCCCAACCAGGCTTTGACTTGGTTGTTAGTTAGCATGTGAAACCATGCTGGAGTGGCTTAGTGGTGGCTAGACTCTTTGTCCCCAGGCCAGTATTGCTGGGAGTGCCAAGGCAATGGTCATTCTACACCTGCCACAGCCTAGGTCACCTTGCATCTGATGGCAGTAGAGCAATTTCTCATTCCCTTGGTGTTGGCTACACCAGTTCTGCCATACCTCCCATGTGGCTGTAGATGGTCCCTTGCCCTATCTAGATCTCAGTGCACCTCTGTGATGGGGCTAGGAGACCCCATGAGATTGAAATGATCCAACATGTGCTGTAGGAAACAGAGGACTTAGAAAATAATGAGCCCTTTTTGCCCTTCCCAGTAGGTGCTGAGACACATACAGTCCACATTCTCTTGGGCCTGGCAGGAAGTGGAGGACCCTGGGCCAGAGCCCTATGCCTCATAGGAAGAGAGAGCTGGCTTCTTCCAGCCAGCCTCAGATTAATGGCTTTTAATTTAGAATTTAATCAATGCAGCTTCCCTCCAGAGAGCTAGATGTTCTGGTCTGGGGGTGAGTTGTATGATCTGTGAGTGGAGTGGGCATGGGTACTGTGATGTCCTCACCAGCTGCTGCTCTGCCCCCTCCTAAGCTTGCTCTTCTTTGCCTGCAGCTGGCCGGCGCCCTGGCCATGGAGGACTGCAACGTGCGTTCGGCAGCCAGCATTCTGGCCTCAGTGAAGGAGCAGGAAGCCCGCTTCGAGCGGCTGACCCGGGCACTGGAGCAGGAACGGCGCCACGTTGCCCTGCAGCTAGAACGCGCCCAGCAGCCTGGCATGGGCAGTGGTGGTATGGGCAGTGGGCAGACCCTGCCAATGGCCTGGCAACAACTAGTTTTGCAGGTAACAGCCCAGTGTCTTGGGGAGAGTGAAAATATCCAACTAGGGAAACAATCAAGGGGTCCTAGGTAGCCCACAAGCCAGCTTGCAGTGGCTTGTTGTAAGACCTGCTGAGGCTTCTGGGGAGGAAAGGAAAGTGGGATATCTAATGGATAGAAGTTTCACTTGGGTATGTTGGACACTGTATGAGTAACAGGTAGGATACAGCCTGACCCTCACGCCAGTGCTCCCTATTGAGTGAGCCATCAGGACCCAGGCTGCTGGAGAGTGTCTACTCTGGGCAGATCCTTGAACAGCCTGGAAACATTAAAAGTTTTCACTATCCTGGGGTCTCCCTGCCACTGTATTCTCCTTCATTGTGTGCACTAGTAGATCAGCCCCAAGGGAAGTCTTAAGCAAAGCTGTAAGTTCTGCTCTAAGCTGAGTTCTGCCAGCAGTTAGTGGAAGAGGAGCCCCCTCCTCTTCCAGCTTTGGCTTGGCCTGGTGTGTCCTCTGGGCTCCTAACAAAGTGATCCTGTAGGACCTGCCCATCGGGATCCTTGGCTCCCTACACTCCTAAACCGGACACCCTGCTCCACATATCCCTAGCACCTGCCACATCCCCACTCTTCTCTGGTCCTGCTGGGCCCCAAGGAACCATACCCCTAACACATGTACTGGTGGTTTGGCCTGACCTGTGCTGGAGACAAAGGGAGCAAGGTTCTGATCTATGCTGAGGCTGTCCCAGTGGAATAGCCTTGCCAAACCAGGGCATGTGGAGCTCACAAACAAGTTGCCCTTGATTGTTTCCCAGGACCTGGGACAAGTGACTGCTCCCTAAGCTTTTTTTCTCTAACAGTGGGAAGGTATTGTTCCTAAATCCACTTGAAGCCCCTCACACAGAATCACAAGTGCATAGTTACAACCAAATTAATGTCTCTGGAATTCCTCAGATCCCCTTTTTCCCCAGAATCTGGTACTTAGTGGTTTCAGGTAGGCAACACAGTGAGCCTGGGACTGGGAGGTAGGTGTAGGTGCAAAGGCTACCTCTGCAAATCCCAGACCCTAAATATTCCAAAGGGTGAGGCTTGTACCCCTAAACTCCAGAAAGGAAATAGAACAGCCCAGTTGAGTTACATGGAGACAATTACCCTAAGGCTGCCCTTGGGTTCCAGGCCCTCAGTTCAGCCCTCCCAGGCCGGAACCAGCTGTGCTATCCAGCCCACAGAGAAGTGTGGAAAGACAGAGGGCACTGGAGGGTCAGTGCCCTAGGAAGACGTTCCCACATTCTGGGGCTGCCCTGGCCTTCTAGCAGTTGAGTCCTGTATGGTCTTGGGCCACCACACCACCTCGCCCTTGATTTTCTCAGGCTGGGATCAGAGAGAATATGTGTTCTCAGAGTAGTAGCCGGACTGGCTAGGCTGGGATGCTGGAAGAGATACTAGGCTGGCCAGGTTCAGCTGTGTCAAGGCCGAATGTGATTCTCAGATTAATCTCAGCAGTGACTTATGTCTGAGCCACAGGTCAGAGGTAGGGTCTGAGAGCTTGGGAGCAGTGACAAAGCAGGTAGCTGGGGGTTAGGACTGGGGAGCCAAGGCCCATGATGGTTGCCATGCCATGCCCCCGGAATCTTGGTTCCCTTGCCTTCCTTCCCCAAACATGTAGCAGGAGTAGAGCTGACCCTCTGCCAGTGGAGAAGGATACCCGTAGGGCCTGTCCACCTTAGTCGAATATGTCGTAGGGGCACTAGTAGTTGGTGAAGTTGGAGAGACAGAACCAGCTTTAAGATAAAGTTATAAGGTTTATATTCTCTAAAGCAGTGTGTTCTCCTACGCCCTGGCCTGCATGGGTCCATGCAGGGCTGATGTGAGGGTGCAGGTGGCCATCAGGATAACTTATCCCTACAGGTGGTATAACTGAGGCTCAGAAATGCATATAGTGGGCATCCAGAGTTCTTGAGCATGCTGGCTGTGTCTTCTATGCAGAGTACACCATGGAAGTAGAATGTGGTCTTAGGGCAGGGTCACTTTTTTCAAGTGGGATCAGGGAGAGAAGCAGGCTAGTGCCCTTCTTGCTAGACCCACTGTCTCCCAGGACTGGCCCAGCTCTGTGCCTTTCAGAACTGTTTTCACTATTCATGATGCTTGAACCCTTGGGTTGCCCTTATGGAACTCATTTTTTTTTTTTTTTTGAGACAGGGTTTCACTATGTAATTCATAGCCTTCAACTCAATATGTAGCTCAGGCTGACCTCGAACTCACAGTGATCCTCCTGCCTCAGCTACCTAGTGCTGGGATTACCAGCATGAGCCATTATGTCCAGCATTAGGATACCTTTGTGGGGAATGACCCAGGAAGGTATCTCCAACCTGCCCTTCCCCCAATCCACTATACCTATACCCCGCCAGCAGTGTCAGACTCTCCAAGTGTGGCCACTAAGGGACTGGGGGTTGGGTGGGGTACACCTTGGTAGGAAAAGCCCTTCATTATTTGCATCTGTGATCCACCCTCCTGCCTGCCAGCCACCACTTCCGAGCAGATCAAATGCATAGAAGAGAGCATCTGAAGCAGGCTTAGTCCCCAGGACTTTTAGCAAGGGTACAAAACCAGAAGGATTAAGTATCTTACCCAGGGTCACCCAAGAATTGTCTCCTGCTCTAGTCTGGGTTGATGCAGTCTGACATCCTTCAACGGATGGGGCCACTCTGGGCTTCTGTGTCTCCCCCCACCCCACCCCGGGCTTCTGTGTCTTGTCAGGGGAAACCAAACATGAAAATGAGTCTTCAACAGCTATTCACTAGGTCCTTATTAAACTCTGTGGACGCCCATGTGGAATGGAGGCCAGGCAGAGCCTAAAGGCCATAAGTAACCTTGCAGTACTGACAGTGCCATAACTACTGTGTCATCAGCCAGGGGAAACTGAGTCACGGGATGAATGGCTTGTGCCAGTGAAAGTGGCCTCCTCAGCTGCTCTCTGCTCTTTAGGAACTCAGTTTCCCCAACTCTACAGGCAGAGTGGCATGTGTGCTCATTTACTGAGGGCACACAACGCCTGGGAAGGATTAAAGTCACTGGGCTGGAAGATGTCACTGCTTGGGGGAGGAGCCAGACCCCTGCCAGGAACCCTGGAGACAGGAGTCGGCCGGGCTGCTGAGCCCCGCCCCGGCCCGCGCGGTGGTGGGGGCAGGACCCCGCCCCTGCCGGCGTTGGGGGCAGGACCGCGCCCCGCCCAGTCCGCCTGGGCGCGGCCCCGCCCGATTGGCTACTCGCCTTGGCCGCTGCCGGGTCCGCCCCCGCGGGGAGCGAGTCGGCCGAGCCCGAGCGACGGAGGCACCGGAGCCCCTTCCCTACGCCGACGCACCCCGCCGGCTTGCGCCCCCCGACCCCCGGCCAGATGCCAGCCGAACTCAGACAGGTTGGAGGGAACTTGGTCGGGGGTAGGGGGCGCGCGGGCGGGAGGCGCGGCCCTTCCCGGGAAGACCCGCTTTTGTTCCACAGAGAGGCCGACCCAAGGCAGCTATTGTCTGCTCTCCAGGGTCTGGCAGCCGGACCCCGGCGGGGTGGCGGGAGTGAGCACGCTGACCAGGGGTGTGCAAGGCGGGGCGGGGCCGCGGGTCTTTGGACCCTAGGTGCTGCAGCCGAAGAGGCCCCCTGCTCTTGGAAAGAGCCAGAGGAGGTGGTGGGGGGTATGCCTTAGCCAGCGCCCAGGACAGGTGGCGGGAGACCCGGAGGGGGGGGGCCAAGGCCTTTCCGAACCGCCTCGCTGTGCAGAGAAAGGCTGAATCTGGAGAGAGAAGACTGATTAGGCCTCCTGCCCCTTGAGAGAGCTTTATCGCCTTCCCACCTCCCCACCTCCTTCGCGGGTTCTCATTCTTGGGACCTTCAGAGGAGCTTCTGGATCTTTAAAATAGGCCCTGTCTGTCGCGGCGGCAGCGCACGTGAAGGGAGGAGGTGGAGGCTGGCCCTGCCCACGTGTGGAGGCAGGAGGGGTCTCCGTGCAAAGCGGGGCTGTCGGCCTCCCTGTACTGTACGCAGAGGGGGCGGGCTTCAGTAATAATCAAGAAATTTGAGGCCTAAGGGAGGGTAGGCACTCACAAGACCCCTTGTGGTGGGTGTGAAGTCTCACACTTGCCTCCCTGGTTCCCCAGGACCCTGTTTTGCTGCTTGAGTGTGGTGTATAAGTCAGACTGCCCCAAAGATGAAGCTACCCATGGAGAAGGATTTATGATCACAATGTGGTTGGATTTGGGGAAGGTAGAGTAGGTGACAGCTTGCTTCCCAAGTTTGTTCTCCCTACCTTCTGGGCACAGGATGCTCCTTGGGCTTCCAGCCACACTGCAAGAGACCACCCCGGCAGGTGCACAGTCCTTGGCCGGAACTGGGGAGAGCGAGTTCCAGTTTCCTAAGGACTGGGCAGCGCCTGTGAGCACCACAGAAGGTATTTTGTGGTGGTCAAGGTCTTGCTACCTGGCAGGAGATGCTAACCTGGTTCGTCCTGCACTCTACCTGAGACAGCCACATTAGGGTTGAGGGAGTTAGAACTGTCACTCCTCCATTCCTTTATCCATCCAGTAGTGGCCATCCTAAGGCCTCTGAGGGCCTGCCCCAGAAAGTGTGGGCTCCGAATGTGCAGCCTCACTTTAACCTGTGCCTTGCATATTCAGGGGCCCTTGCACAAGATAGGTGCTAATCTGTTAAGTGCACAGTCCTTTGTGCTTTGACTCATAATCTTGTTTTTTCTGCTTTCCACGTTCCCTAGATGTAGTCACATAAGTGGGCCCAGCTGGCCACCTGTGCCCTTCCACTATCTGTAGAAGGAAGAAGAGCTCCAGATGTGGCAGGGCCCAGAGTCTCAGGGTGTGTTCAAGAGTAGAGACTGAGCATAGTCCCTGAAAGAGAAAAGGATGAGGCTAGGGCTAGGGAGGAGTGTCAGTAGGTGGTTAGCCAGCACACTGTGGTGGGGGAGGGGCTGGGATGCTGTGTCCAGGACCCAACAGGGTGAAGAGGAAATAGCCCAAAGTCATATTTTGAGCAGTACTGATGTGGGGCTGCATGGCCAGGATCCTTGAGAATGAGCTGGCCTAGATAGATGGATGTGAGATGGGGAGCCTAGAAAAAGGCATCCCAGCTGGTCCCCTCTGCCGACTTTTGATTGTATGGTGGTTTATAGCTTACCGTCCCATGAACCCTGACTCCAGGAAGCTGTTACAGAGCCTGAGCCACTAGGTGGTTATTCTCTAGAACAGGCCTCAGTTTACCTATTTGCCACTAGCTCTGGGACCCACAATAGTGGATGCTTGGGTGGATGATTGAGCTAATTGGTACTCCATCCTTGGATATTGAGAGTACATGTCAAGGACCTGCATGGATAAGGGTCTCCACAGTGGATGAAGACATGAGAAACAGGTACTCAGATGCATGCTTCTTGGAGCAGTAGGTGTTGTACACTTGATGTGCTGTTAGGAGACCCATATTCCTTTATGCGGGCCTGTGTGCCAGGCTGAGTGCTCATAAACTAGTGAATGTGGGTGTGTTTCTGAGGGACCAGGTACATGTGTGTTTGAATGTGTCTAGATTCTAGTACCCGCATGTGTGCCGTGGCATGTGTAACAAGACTGGGCTTTCCTGAGAGCACCGGCTGACTCACCCTCCCCCTGGGTGAAGTCATTGCCCATTTTTAGCTCCCTGAGGTCATTTGCCAGCAGGGACTTTTGGGGCCTTGGGATCCCGCTGCCCAGCTTTGGGCCTGAGTGTTAGTAGATGATGTTGCAGGGTTGCCAAAATTTGACTGGGGAACCCTGCTTCTCCTGGACCACCCCAACTCTGTTCCTGTGTCAGACCCTTACTACAGCCAGGGTGGAAGGAAGAAGCTGGGCTGCAGAATGGCAGTGAGGTATCATAATGTCTTTCCCCGTTCCACTTGTCCTACTGCCTCACCATAGAGAAGAGGGCTCTTTGCTGAGTATTTAATGCATGCAAACATATGCAAATCTACGAAGGGCCCCCGGCCCACTGGCAGAGTGTCCTAGGCAACACATCACATCGCCTCAGTCTTACTTTCTTCTCCCTACTCCGCTGCCAGGAATGCAACCTCTCAGTGCCTGGTCTACCATGTTGGAGTCCTGATTAGCGCCCAGGACTCAATAGAGAGCACTGGGGCCTGACATGCAGTTGCCAAATACAGGTGGGGCAACCCAAGTCCCAGCAGGTCACTTACTCCTTGTTTACTTCTGTTCTGGAGCTGTCCTGACTTCTTAGTCTCCTTGGAGAAGAGCCCAGGTCACCCTGCCTGGCAGCCTGCCAGTTGTCCCCACTGTGGGCCTCAGTATATTTCTCTTTCCCAGGGAACAGGGTCTCCTCTTCCTGGCTAAGTCCCAGAAGTGCATTCCATCCCATTCTAGGACCGGGATGGTGGTTGTCAAGGCCCTGTCCCTAAGGCGTGAGGTGAGGTGCAAAGGCTCATTTGTCACACAAGTGCCTAAAATCTCCTACCTGGCAGTTGTGAAGTTCCTCACAGCCAGCTTCAGTTTCTCCATCCATAAAGTCATTTCTTGTTCTCTAAGGCCTTGCTTCAGGGGAGGGAGACACATTTTTTGTCTCTACTTGCTCTGTCACCCGAGCCTGAGGGATGTACCTGTCCTAACATGTTGGTTCAGCCTCCACCCAGAGCCCTACACTGATCCTCTGAGGGTCAAGCATTCCTCCAGGACAGACTCTACCTCAGGGAGCATCCTGACCTAAAAATCTCTAAAAGCAGACTGTGAGGGTAGCCCTGGGCACCTTGTGTGGCATGCCTTCCAAGTCTAGAAAAGGACTCTGGATTCAAGTTGATGCAGTGTGAGCTACCAGTCCTCAGGGCCCAGACGGAAGACCCATCCTGAAAGGGCTCAGGACCTAGGCAACAGATTGGGTATGCCTTCCTGCTGACCTGGTCTCAGCTGCCCAGGAATGTGCTCTCTCCCCACATCCACCCACCACAGCTTGGGTTTCAGCCCCTGCCAGTCCTGGCAGATGCTGATCCTACACTATTGACATGGTGGGGCCCTGGGGTTAGAGGACCTGAATGGGCAGAGGCCCAGGGACAGACTGTGGCTCTTGAGTCTCCCCTTGCTACTTAGTATAGCAGGGACAGGCTTGTCTTCTTTAAGCCTCCATTTCTTCACTGGGAAGTCCAGCCAGTGGGCTTATGGACGTTATGAGGGCCTCATTCAAGAGCTGTCTTGCATATAGTTCCTCTATCACCCCTACCCTCTGCAGAAGGATGGCAGTGTGGCTATAGCCTGAATCTATTATCTCTAGTCCTTGATATAACATTTAGGATCTCCGTCAGGGAGTGCTGGCCTCTGGTCTGAGGTAAGGACAGACCATGCCCACGCCATGCCCCAAGATTTTCCAGGCCGGAAGGAACAAGGATATTTTGGTGCTCTGGGTACACAGTGCATCCTGGGAGCTGGATATTTCTGTCCTACAAGGGGGCCTGACTGACCTTAGTGGCAGGACCATAAGCGTGGCCACAAAAGTCGGTGAGCAGTGCTGAAACTGCTATTTGATCATTTGTGCATTGCAGGTTTCTGGGATGGGGCAGGGAGGAGGCCCTAGTGGCAAGTAGACATTGGGAGGACATCCTGCAGGTGCCTATTGGCTCCTGGTTGGGCTTAGAGGAGTCTGAAACAGTGAGTTCAGAGGGGACCATCCTTAGTTTATCTACCAAACCCAGCCCTGGGACAGGGGTGGGAATCCTAGTATCCTGGCTGGTATGAACTAAGGCAGAGCCTGCCATGTGCAGGCACCTCAATTCCAGGGACACATCAGTTGCGGGTCCTGCCCTGACACCTTCCTCTCTACCTCTAGGAGCAGAGCCCAGGCAGCCAGGCGTCGTTGGCCACGATGCCAGAGGCACCTGAGGTGCTCGAGGAGACAGTGACTGTGGAAGAGGACCCTGGCACACCCACTTCCCATGTGTCCATTGTCACATCTGAAGATGGCACAACCCGGCGCACGGAGACTAAGGTATGGCCGGGCCCAGGTGGCAGGCATGCAGTGAGGCAGCCACAACTGTCCCTCTGCAGAGCGGGTGTGTGGACCAGGCTCTGTGGCTGCCTCTTGTTTGGGTAGAAATGGAGGTCACCCTCGTTCTGTCCAGGCCTCTTGGGCTTCCTAGCCTACCTACCACCTGCCTATCCACCAGGTCACCAAGACAGTCAAGACAGTGACCACGAGGACAGTACGCCAGGTGCCTTTGGGCCCAGATGGACTCTCTCTGCTGGATGGCGGCCCCCCATTTGGCCCTTTTTCTGATAGCCCACTGGACCGGCATTTCCTGCTGCGTGGTGGTGGCCCAGTAGCCACACTTTCCCGAGCCTACCTCAGCAGTGGGGGTGGCTTTCCCAATGGCCCTGAGCCTCGTGATGGCCCTAACTATGGCAGCCTGTCCCGAGGGCTTGGGGTGCGACCCCCACGCACTGGCCCCCTTGGCCCTGGACCTGGTGATGGGTGCTTTACATTGCCTGGTCGCCGGGAAGCCTTCCCTGAGCCTGGGCCACAGGGGGGCCGCTCTCTGCCTGAGCGTTTCCAGGCAGAGCCCTATGGCTTGGAGGATGACACACGCAGCCTGGCTGCCGATGATGAGGGTGGCCCTGAGTTGGAGCCCGACTATGGCACGGCTACACGGAGGAGACCCGACTGTGGGCGGGGCCTCCGTGCCAGGTGAGCACTCTGTTCCTCCTCTGGGAAGTCTACCTTTCATTTCCTACCCCAAAGTACCAAGCTGCTGGGACTGAGTTAGTCATGCACACTTCAGTTTGAATTAACCTCAGCTTTTCTTCAGGACAGTGGTAAGAACAGGCCCTGAGATGGTAGCTGTCAAGCTGAATGGAAGAGACATTGGTGACAGTACCTGACGTTTGCTTCGCTCCAGCCAGATAGCTGTCAAGACCTGAACATAGGAGGCTTAGGAGGGGGAGCGTAGGAGGCTCTGAGCTTGAGCCCCCAGCCTCTGCCTGGTGCTCACTCTCCCCTATGCGCAATAGTAACCAGAACCTAGAATTCTAGTCCCTTTGTCACAGGCTCTGATTCTGTCCTTTGTGCAGCATAAGAACACTAACACAAGTTCGGTCTAGATTTCTGTGTGGCTCTGGGCAAATCACCTAACCCTCCTAGTCTCATTCCTTTGCTGGGGAAGGGGTTTAATGACCCTAATCCACAAGAGCCAAGGGCATCTTGTACTCTGCAGGACTGGTGGTCAAGCTGTGCCTTAGATGGTCCTACTGGAACAGTCATATACAAGGAGGGTTACAACTCCCCTCACATCTGGTACCTGCCAGATGACCTTATGGAAGGGAGTTGGAACCCCTACCCTGTCCCATCATGGATGGATGTTACATGGAAAGACATTTAGCTCCTAGTGACAGTAGTTAGTGAGCTCCCCATTCTGGGAAGGATGTAAGTCCTGATGACCATTGTCCAGGATCCGGGTCTGAGTCAGTTCTTGCTAGACTGAGATGTGACTGCCAGTGCACGGTCTGTGTTCTGGGCTGAGACATAGATGCTTTCCTCTCAACCCTGCTCTGGGATTCATAATATTCTGGGAAGTGTAATGTGTAGCTCAGAGGACAGGGCTGGCAGCTGCTGCAAAAGTGTTCACATACCCTGCTTGCCTGCACAGGACTTACGAAGACACAGCAGATGATACTGGTGAGCTGACTGATGAGAGGCCCCCATTCCCGGCAACAACAGCACCCCTGGCCCAGCCCGAACGGGGCAGCCTGGGTAGCCTGGACCGGGTGGTGCGGCAGTCGCCTTCAGTGGATAGCACCCGCAAGGAACCACGTTGGAGGGACCCTGAGCTGCCAGAGGTGCTGGCCATGCTGCGGCACCCCGTGGACCCTGTGAAGGCCAACGCAGCTGCTTATCTGCAGCATCTGTGTTTTGAGAATGAGGGTGTGAAGCGGCGTGTGCGCCAGCTGCGTGGGCTGCCGCTCCTTGTAGCACTGCTGGACCACCCTCGGGCTGAGGTGAGGCGCAGGGCCTGTGGGGCCCTGCGCAACCTCTCTTATGGCCGTGACACTGACAACAAAGCTGCCATCCGGGACTGTGGTGGTGTGCCTGCCCTGGTGCGCCTGCTGCGGGCTGCCCGTGACAACGAGGTCCGTGAGCTAGTCACTGGTGAGTGAGACTGGCTGTGCCTACTCTTCCCCAGGAAAAGAGGAAGGACAGCAAGGTTCAGCCTGAGAGCGGTGAGGCCACAAGGGGTGGGTAGCACTCAGCTGGTCAGAAGTCCCTGCTGCTGAAACACCTTGCCCTGGGTACAGGCATTAGGCCCAAATGCTATGACAGGGCTTTCCTCCATGGAGAGTGGCACTGGGCCCATCTGAGAGGTCCCCTCCCCACATGTCCCTATAATTCTCCCCTCCTTGGTTCCCACCCCATGATAGTACAGCAGTTAGGACTTTAGCCTTGTAGAACCTGAAGGACAGGCAGGGGTACCTGGGGTATTAGTCCTAATCACTTATGAAACAGAGAATGGGTAGGAAGAAGAGTAGCCACTATGTTCTCCTCTATACCTCACCCCTTCCTTCCCAACTAGGAACCACCTTGGCTGCTGCCTATATATTTTATGCAGGCCAGAATATGCCCTAGAACGTCTCACAGCTTTTGTTCCTTTCCTAGCTGCCTATGTAGGCCAGGGCCATAGCTCGGTGGTAGAGCACTTGCCTAGCAGGCGCTAAGGCCCTAGGTTCACTCCTCAGCACCACAAACAAAGCAGCAGTAACAGAGCTATACTAACTTTCTTTGTGGGCTTGGGTACAAGGAGGTGGGAAGTGGACAGAACAATGATCAGTGTGGTGCTTGGGGGTACCTCACAGGCACACTGTGGAACCTGTCGTCGTATGAGCCCCTGAAGATGGTCATCATTGACCATGGTCTGCAGACACTGACACACGAGGTCATCGTGCCCCACTCGGGCTGGGAGCGGGAACCTAACGAGGACTCCAAGCCTCGGGATGCTGAGTGGACAACTGTCTTCAAGAACACATCAGGCTGCTTGAGGTGTGGACAGCAGCCACTCTTGGGCTCGTTACCCCCAGTCTGCCTTGGTGCTTCACTGATCAAGGATGCAGGAGGGGATACCAAAGCTGGTGTGCATACTTGGCCTTATCCTCAGGGATGCCATGTCCCCAGAGTTTAAGATGTAACACAGTGAGCTACCTGAATCTTAGGAGCTTCAGAGCCACATCACAAGTCCTGTGGGAAATGGGCTTGATGGGGCTTTCCTTACCCCAAGGGAACCCTCCCAAGGATTCCCACCTTTGCAGCTGTGCTTGACCAGTCCAGCGCTGTCTACCCTCCTGGCACCATAACAGCCAGAGAAGAAAGCAAACCTCTCATCTCTAGTCTGCCTCTGAGACCCTCCACCCTCTCTCTACCTGTACACCTTGTGGCCCTACATGCCCACTCTATTCCTTAGTGGCCCTGTAGAGGTCTCATAGTCAGAGTCCTGCAACCCTGTGGTTCTGCCTATCAGTTCATTTTTCTGTGACTCCCTAGGATCCTGACCTCAGGGCAAGTTGGGGCCCAGAACTGATACTGGGATGAAAGTGGGCAGAATTGCCTGTGCACAGACTCAGGCCTCTTGGGTCTACTTCTTTTCCTTTCCAGTTCACCTGGGGTTTAGAGATGGCCTGGGCTCCACGTGCTCCACCTTAACTGTGTCTAGGCTGTGATATTCTGTCCCAGTATCCTCACTGTGGCAGCAGCAGGGCCCACTGTGCAGGGGAGGACAAGCCCAAGGCCAACCATGGTGCTGGGGAACTTAGCATGGGGACCAGGGGTCACTAGGCCTGCTCTTGGCCACCAGGAATGTGAGTTCCGATGGTGCTGAGGCCCGGCGGCGACTCCGAGAGTGTGAGGGTCTGGTGGATGCGCTCCTACATGCTCTGCAGTCGGCCGTGGGCAGGAAGGACACAGATAATAAGGTGGGCACTGTCTCACAGCCTCTCACTGAGGGATAGTACAGAAATGGAAACCAAGTCCAGAACCATCTAGGGTGGTTCAGGGGAATGGGAATGTGGATGTGGACACAGCCCACAGTGTATTGGCCACACAGTAGCGCTACACAAGGGGTGGGGGCCCTCCCTAGCAGTTACATCCTATGTGGACCCCCAGCTCAGATCTCCCTATCTCTGTATGTTTGGTGCTCTCTGGCAATTGCCAGTCTTTCTTGAGGGCTAGCTTCATGCACGGGGTCCTGGGATGGTCAGTGGCCCCCATGCCCCATGACCCTGCTCCACCAGGTCACCTCTCCCCACAGTCTGTGGAGAACTGCGTGTGCATCATGCGAAACCTGTCCTACCATGTGCACAAGGAGGTGCCTGGTGCTGACAGGTACCAGGAGGCCGAGCCTGGGCCCCCAGGCAGTGCAGCAGGCTCCCAGCGCCGCAGGAGGGATGACGCCAGCTGCTTTGGTGGCAAGAAGGCCAAAGGTGGGTGGGTTATACTGGGACGCTCCTCTAGACACCCACCCCAGGCAAAAGGCTCTCCATGTCCATGGCAGATGATGACAGAGGCCAGAGGATATCTGGTCATCTTCCAAGGGGCAGGTCAGGAAACAGCTAAGAATGGTGTGTTGCCCTGGGTCACACTGCCAGTGGGTTAGTGTTTAGATACAAGCTCATCCTTCCCCCCATGGCAGAGGTGTCCATGTGACAGTCTCTACCATTGCCTAGACTCTGTCCCTGAATTTTAGGGAAGTGTTCTGTGGGCCTGCAAGTTTGGAAAGTGCCACAGGTGACCCAGAGCTTGCAGGCCGTGATAAGTCCCACTGCACCTGGGTGAGGCCCTTGCTGCATACCATCCCTTTGGTACCTGCAGGGTGCAGGGTTGAACAACTTCCATCCCCACAGCACTGGTGGAACCTGTCCACCTCCTTCACCTGTTCCTCTGACTCCATCCTCCCCTTCCCTGTTCTGTGGGTGGTAACTCAGCCCTAGAATATTCAAGGTGATATTTACATCCCACCTGCTTGACCCAGGGCATGCAGTGGGAACATAAGAGCATGGGGAGGGTGCACCTGCTCAGGTTCGTCTCCTCTCTCCTGTGCTTCCTTTGGCTGCCCAGAGGAGTGGTTCCATCAAGGTGAGTCCCTGTTTGTCCTGCTGTCCAGGACTGACAGGTGCACTGGGTATCAGGGAGATGTCTGTCTCTAATTACTTAGGCAGTTATTTCCATGACAACTGCAGCACGGCTGGTGTAGTGGGCTCCTGGGAAGCCTTCCAGCCTCAAGGCACTGCCCCACCCCCAGCCCCATTAGAGGGCCATCTCCATGACAACTGGGGACCTGACAAATACAAGAATGTGAGCTCTGGGCTGCTGGGGGTGGCTGCAGGGATGCCTCCTGTGCCCAGACTCAGCTTTCTTGTCAGTACAGCAGTAGGACCTAAGGGTATATTCATACCCAGAACAACAGGAGGCAGACTCTGCCCCTTTGGTGAAAGGGGTGGTATATGGCTTAGATGCAAGGATACATAAAGGTCCCATGAGGATGGGCAGGGCAGGGGCCCAGGTCATCTCACCCTCCTTGACAACCTTCCAGAGTTACCCTCAGTTGAGATGTGGGTGGTGACTGGAAATTGCTTACTGTTGTGGAGGAGTGCAAGTATTTTGTGAAGCTACTTTAGTGACTTGGCCTGGATATGGAGGTTCTTCTGCCTAATAGAGGCTGGTCTTATCTAGGGGAATGTCCCTTTGTGTTAGACTCTTAGTCCCAGCCTTGCCTTGCTGTGAGACTTCAGTAAGTCCTGTCCCTGTCAACTCTTGAGTCTGCTTCTACCTGCCACCCAGCTTAGGTTCCTGGTTCTCTCACTTTACAGACCTGACAGCCACTGAGGAGCTGCAGGGTCTGTGTTATAGTTCCCAGCACCTGAGGAGAGATGTGCCCCAGTTACTCAGGACAGGACCAAGATGCCTCCAGGTCCCACTGCAGCACTACCCTATCCTGGAGATTTGCCTGTCTGAACTCTGAGAATGATGCTTTACTCCTAGGGCTGTCTGGTGCCTAAGGCTGTCACGAAGATGCTATTTGGGCTTTGGGCAGGAGAGGGCTGTGCCTCATCCCCTCCCCTCTATATGTTCTTGCTTCCTGTGGAATCTACCTCATCTCCCACCACCTTTCCATTCCAGGCAAGAAGGATAGTGAGATGGACCGTAACTTTGACACGCTGGACCTGCCCAAGCGAACTGAGGCTGCCAAAGGTGAGTGGGCAGGGGGAGAGCCAGCACCAGCAGGTGTGCTTGGGTCCAGGGCCAGCCAGATGTTGAGGGGTTTTGCCATCAGGATCAGGCCCAGACAGGTGGAATTCTCTGATGGATGGTCCAGTCTGGGGTACCTCCTGAGAGTTCAGAGTCAGGGTCAGTCCCACAGGTCTTTTTAGGCAGGGTAGGTGGGAAGAGTGGCTAGGCTCTTGCTCGGTTATTCAGCAGGTGAGACGTGGGCCAGTTGGAGGAAAGGACCCCATGAAGGCAGGTACTCAGTGTCACTCTGAGAGGGCTGGGAGCTAGGAAGTCCTGGTCAGTTTGAGGCAGGGGCAGGTGACTCATTCCTTTGTCCCGCTGTTTACTGAACAATGTACTGGCATTGTGCTGAGTACTGAGGACCAGCCTGAGAGAAAACTATCATGGAGGGGCCCAGCCAGCCCTACCAGTCAGAATAGCTCAGATGCACCCAAGTGGGAAGTTTGGGGTACTTCAGGCAAACCTGTACAAATGTCTTAAGAAGGGAATGTACTTGTAGAGTTTGTGGAGCAGGAAGCCCAGCAGGCTAGAGTGGAGGGAGTATGGGACATGAGAAGTAGGGAAGGGGGATGAAATGGGGGAGGACAGGGGAGAGGGTGTTAATATTCTAAGCCAGGAAGAAGCCCCAGACTAGGATCAGACAGGCATGGAAGGCCCAAGTGTGGAACCCAATGCAGGGCACCATCTCCAGTCAGCCATGTAGCCAAGCTGGGCCTCAAAGACTAAGAACCTAAAGTGGTTGCCTGGCAGGGCAGGCCTTGTTGCTAGGGGTGGGGCTCTGACTGCAGTCTCTCAGGCAAAGTGTTTCTGTGTTGCCAGGGAAGGATCTGTTGCTAGGGGTGGTCCCATGGCTGCAGTTTCTGTGTATGCTCCTGGAGCGGGATCCTAGTATAGGGGAGCAGTCTAGTTGCTGCTGCTTTCTACATCCCAGGCTTCCTGAATGCTAAGGCTGCTAGTCCTGTTTCTTTGGTAGCGGGGTTGAGGAACCTATTGCTGAGCCTGGGTTTTCTCCTCTGAGAAATGGGAATGCTTTCCTTTTGGGGTGGCTATAAGAGAGGGCTATGCCTTCACTGTTCTGCACCCACCTTGGCCCCATCTCTGGGAGTACTGTGGATAGGGATGAGGAATTGAAGCAGGAAGAAAATCTAGATGATCGTGGGTGTGGTTGCCCTGTGCCCAGGCTTTGAGCTGCTGTATCAGCCCGAGGTGGTACGTCTCTACCTATCCCTCCTTACGGAGAGCCGGAACTTCAACACTCTGGAGGCTGCCGCTGGTGCTTTGCAAAACCTCAGTGCCGGGAACTGGATGGTGAGGGCCAGATCTTTCGGGCAAGAGTTGAACAGAAGGGAGCTGCCTTTAGCCCCTGCTCAGGCTGGCTGGGGGGGGGGGAGTGGGATTCCATTGCAAAGTCTTGGTGCAGTGTGGTGCACTTCTTATAGCTGGTAGAGGTGTGCTGGAGCAGCTGGGGTAGGGTTTTGTGCTGCCCCATCCCGCAGAGCAGCCAACCACCCTGCCCCCACCGTCACAGTGGGCCACATATATCCGTGCCACAGTGCGCAAGGAGCGCGGGCTGCCGGTGCTGGTGGAACTGCTGCAGTCTGAGACAGACAAGGTGGTGCGTGCTGTTGCCATTGCATTGCGAAACCTCTCGCTGGACCGGCGCAACAAAGACCTCATAGGTGAGAAGGCTAAAAGGGCCAAACTCAGGCATGCTGCTCACTCTGAAGTAGTTCAGGGGTCCAGGCCTGCCCGTGTGGCTTGGGCTGGTCCCGGCCACAGGAGCTTGCATCTCTCTGGTCCTGTTCTCAAGGTTCAACCTGCTTTCTGAGGGGCTGTCTCGATGGCACCTATCATCTGACCCCTGTGCCTTCCTAAAGGGGTGGGGCACAGGTGTGTCCTGACATCTGACCCTGCCTCTCAGGAAGTTATGCCATGACTGAGCTGGTACGGAACGTGCGCAATGCACAGGCCCCTACACGTCCTGGCGCCCACCTGGAGGAGGACACAGTAGTGGCTGTGCTCAACACCATCCATGAGATTGTGTCCGATAGCCTGGACAATGCACGCTCGCTCCTGCAGGCCCATGGTGTGCCAGCACTGGTGGCACTGGTGGCAGCCAGGTGGGTGGGGGCGGGGCGGGATGGGTCAGGGGAGAATGAGATGGGGCAGGTCACTGACCCCACTTCTGGCCTGCCACAGCCAGTCAGTGCGAGAAGCAAAGGCAGCCTCACATGTGCTGCAGACCGTGTGGAGCTACAAGGAGCTGCGCAGCACCCTGCAGAGGGATGGCTGGACCAAGGCACGCTTCCAGGTGCAGCTCTTCCTGGTTTCCCACTCTCACTTTGCCAGATTGGGTCCCCAGGGAAGCCTCTGACCTCACCTCATTTCTGTATTTTGGTGATACAGTCAGCTGCTACCACCTCCAAGGGTCCCAAGGGAGCACAGAGTCCTGGGGGCTTCGATGATAGCACACTGCCACTGGTGGACAAGAGTCTTGGTGAGTAGAGGCAGCATTCTGTCCATTCCTGAGCTCAAGAATGAGTACCTCCCTCCACTGCAACAAGGTGGGTAACGGGGAGAAAGGAGACAGGCCTTCTCCCACTAAGATGACCGCATGGTTGAGGGGCCATCTCCCTGCTTTCAGCCTTCTGGGTACTGCCATTTCCATGGCATCTGCATGGGTGCCAAGCTGGAGGGTGGTTGTCAGCAAATAGGTTGGACAGAGGAATGCAAAGAAGCTAGTGACAGAGGGTACCTAGTGTTACTAAGGCCAGTCTGTTGGTGGGCTTGTCCGCCCTGGTCCCACTAGAACCTGCTTACTGCTTGCAACCACTTGCTCCTGCCTTACAGATGGTGAGAAGCCAGGCAGCCGAGATGTGATCCCCATGGATACACTTGGTCCAGGTGAGAGCAGGTGTGCAGGCTTGTTCCCTGCTCAGGAGGGGTGGGCCTGATGGTTGTATGGTGTATGTTTGTGAGAGGAAGGCTTTCCAAGGAGGTACTGGTAATGGAAAAGACAGGGTGGTGAGAGCTGGCTCCAGGACAGAGTATGTGTAGATTCTGCAATAGCCACTTGTTCTAGGGGTCTATTCTGTCTGGGCTGAGATCACCTGTTCCTACAGTACCACCTCTCAGAGTTCTCTTCCTATCCCTGCTCTGCTGCATTCCACAGACGGATACTGTACTGTGGACCGGAGGGAGCGGAAGGCCTTGGGCAGCAACTCTGCAGGGGAGGCCTCTGAGAAGGAGCCATTAAAAGTAAGTGGCCATCAGCAGGTTACCCAGGAGGCTTTGGGTCTAGAGCTTGCCCAAAGAGTAGCCAGGACATACTGAGTGTAATCTTGGGCACCACTGGGGCAGCTGGCACCGGTGACAGCTGGGCCCCCCCCAGGAGGCAGCCCCTCATATCGTGAGGGCCTGTGAGTGCTGATGGGTTTGCACTTCATGCTTATTGGGGAGAAGGGCACAGGGAACAGAATGTCCCTGCTACACATTGCAGAGGACCAGAGAGCCTGAGCAAGCAGGTATTCATACTTCTTTATGCATGTGTGTGGGCAAGGTGCCTGCCATAGTCCACTGGTGAGGACAGCACCTGTCACCTGCTCTGTGCCAATTCCTTGGCTTCATGCACGGGCCTCTGTGTACATCCATGTGCCTCTCAAGCCTGTGTGAGCCACATCAGCTCAGCTCCCTTGTGTTGCCTTGGCGGGTTCATCCTTACAGCACTGCCCTGACCCCATTGACCAGCCCAGCTCTGCCCTTTAGCTGCAGCTAACTTGCTTTGTTCTGCCTCTTAACGTCCTGCTGCTCACCTACCCATCCACCTACCCGTGTGCTGCAGCCCGACCCCAGCAGGAAGGCCCCTCCTCCCGGGCCCAGCAGGCCTGCGGTCAGGCTGGTGGACGCCGTGGGGGACTCTAAGCCTCAGCCTGTTGACTCCTGGGTCTAGCTTGCATGCCTGGTACGTTTTCTTGTCTGGTGGTTCTCTTGTCTGGTTGTTTGTCCATTTTCCCTGGGCAAGGACTTATTAATCTCTGCTGGCTGCATGTTCTGCTCTCGTATGCTCTGCAGCAAGCACAGCAGGCCCAAGCACTCATCTTAGGCGAGGTCAGACAGAAGTCTGAGCAAGAGGGTCCTCTCAGGGCTCATAGCCCCATCCTAGGCACTGTGAGATCAGGGATGGGCACCCAGACTTTCAAACACCTATAGCACAGGGCTCCATAAAGACCAGTGATTCAGGATTTGCCTTGGTGTCAAGTCATTTGAGGGTATCCCCCACCCTCCCTGACCTGTAGCAGTTGGAACGCTTTGTCCACACCTCCTTCAGTGTGGCCTGTGGAGGCAGTTGCCCTGTCTGTATGTTGCCCTGCCCTATTCTGCTGGCTTTGCTGCCTGTTTGTTTCACTGCAGCGTCCACCTTCCCCTCCATCTGCAGGGCCCAGGCTCAGCCGTTTGTTAAGAGATTGGATCGCCAGGAGAAGGGCCATCCTGGGCAGACCCTGTCCTGAAGCTTGGAACCCTCTGGTGGCAGGGGTTGGTGGAGTCTCCCGCCCTGAGCCAGGGCCCAATTTTCTGCACACCCTCCTGTCTATCTCTCCCTCTGCTCTCCTGACCTAACTCCTAGGTCTGAGTTAGCTGCTTACTGACATGGTGCTGTGTGTGAGTGTGAGTGTGAGTGTGAGTGTGAGAACACTGGGGTAGGGCGCAGAGAGGCAATATGGGAGCCTGGCTATGCTTTGGCAGAACAGGTGTGTGTGCCCCATGTGCAAGGTGCCCCAGAAGAGCAGTATGGACTGGGGGAGGAACAGCCAGGCAGGGAGGGTCTTAGGGAAAGAAGTTGAACTCCAGAGGGGATCCCATGACCAGAACCCCACCCTGCATGGCAGGCTGACCCCGGCCAGCTTGGGGCTGCTCTATAAGGGCAGGCCCGGGCAGGTAGGTTTTGGAGGCAGTGAGGTGAGGGTCCAGCTCCACTTACCCCCTTTTACCCTTGGAGTCCTGTGTATGTGTGGGACTCCGAAACAGAGGGACCCTGCACTGAGCCACTTCTGGCTGGGGCCACCATGCCTGCGGCATTGCGTCTGTCCAGAACCTCAATAACCTCCAGGATTGACCTCCAGTGGTGGCAGGAGACTGCTGTTCAGTGCCTGCTGTTTATGACTTAAAAACAGAATAATAATGCTGATAAAAAACATTTAAAATGAAACCAAAAGAAGATTGTATTGGTAAACATCTAAATTTTTGTAAGAAAAATTAAAAATTAAAAAAAGGAGCAAAGGAACTTACTGTCTTCTTTGTCAGGGCCCCATTTACGATCCGCCGGCCCCTCCCTGGGTGAAGGGTGGGGAATGGGCAGACAGACCCCAGGTTACTGAGGCCAACAGGGGCCAGGCGCTTGAACATTTCCCCATGCCCTTTCATGCCCCATGCCCTTGCTGCTGAGCCCCTCTAGGCTGGCTTCTGAGTGATTAGCTGGCCTTGAGCCCAAGAACAGGGTTGGTGTGGACTAGGAACCAGAAGCCTACTAAGGCCCTGGAGACACACTTGGGAGGCCAGCAGCCTACTTGGGTAGTTAAGGTCTGAGGGCCAAGGTGGCAGATGGGGCAGCTCTGGACATAGGTCAACGCAAACCAACTGTACTTCATCATTTGCCAGCTGGGCAATCAGCAGAAGTAGCCAGCCAGTCAGAGCCTGCCTTTCTTGTCTGGTGAACAAGACTGGGTGGGACAGGAGAAGGTACTTCCACTCAAGGTCACTTAGGTGTCCAGAGGGCCTGAGTATACTACATAATCCCAGGCCTACCTGATCCAGCACCTCCTTGGTCAGAGATGGGTATGAAAGCTGACCAGTTGCCCTGTTGTGGCTTTCTGGGGAGACAGACATCCTGGTGGACCTAATGTGTCCCTGGCCTGACGACGAAGAGCAGTACAAAGCAGGGTTGGCTCCTTTCCACTGCTGTAGCCAGGAACCCCTAGGCTGAACGTGATGCCAGTTGTGAGTCTAGCCTATAGCATTAGCATCCTGTTGAAGGGGACTTAGTGTGTTTGGTGTTGACTCTGAGGGCATCAGGAAAGAGGGAGTAATGTGACTGAGAAGAATAATGCTCAGTTGACCTCTTGTATATAAATGTTTAGATCTTTAATTTCTATTTTATGTCTTAAAATGTTTTGGTGTAGATTATTACAGCTAGCTGAGTTTAGTAAAGAGGTTATGACTTTTTTTTTCTTAAAAAGGTAAAAATTTGAGTCAAATACGATGAGTTGGTAGTTGGCACTGTCACTGAGACACTGCTGCCACCTGTTGACAGCAAACCTCTAGGACAGCTAGAGCATGAGCTCAGCAGTTTCCAGATGTTTGCAGCTTCCTCACCCTGTCCTAGGTCTAACAGATTTGTCACTGCTTGTAGACCAACGTATGTACACACCCTATTGGAATTCCTTTTGCCAGTTGGTGACACTGTTATTGGCTCTACTCCAATTTTTTAAAAAATTTTTTGCAGTGCTAGGGCTTGGAGCTGGTACCTTATGCATACAAAGCAAGTGTTCTACCACTGAGTTATAGATAAGCCCTCAATTCAGTCTTTATCAGACGATATCATCCAGATAGATGCATTACAGTGGTTTTGCATGGTGAGGCCCCTACACTGTGAAGTGTGCCAGTGTGTGTCAATTTGGAACTGTAACACAGAAGGTCAGCCTGAGGAAGTCTCATGCCTCACAGGCCTACAGTATGCTTTATACTTAAGGAAAGACTGTAGAATCACAGCTATGACCTTGGCAGGAATACATCCATTTCATCCTTCTGGACTATACTTGGCAGGGGAACACAGAGCAGGGTGGGCAATTAAGACTCCACTGGGCTGCCTTCGCCTTTGAAGACAGCTTTCTCCAAGCCATCCACCACCTTCATGTACTCCAGGTATGCGCTGTAGTGTGTGCATTCATAGTTGCTGTTCCCACGCACATATGCCAGGAAATCTGGTGTTCCTGGGACAATGACATTGTCAGCCAGAAGTATTGTCCCTTTCCGCAGTAGGCCACATTCCTGCAGGGGACAGACAGTGGAGGTGGGAGGGTCAGAGTACCTGGCAAACATACCCCAAAACAGGTGTTTTTCCTGGGTTGCTTCACACACTAGCCCGTGTTCAGCCCAGGGGTCTGGGTCTTGTTAACTCTTTATTTTCTCTTCAGAGCAGCCACTGCAGAAAAGTTTCAGTGCCTCCTGTAAATTGTCAGGTCCATGACGATGGGCATCTTTTGCTCTTCCATTTACCACCCCCCTTTTTCATGTGGTGATGAGGATCAAACCCAGGGCCCTGTGTATGCTGGGCAAGTGCTCAACCAGCCTCCATTCACTCCTATATTCATCCTCGCCCACTAAAACAGTATGTGGCACATAGCAGTTGGTCAGTAAATGCTGCATGAATGGAGGCAGTTGGGCCACAGTATGGCCAATATGTCCCTTAGACACATAGTGCTAGTAATATAGGCACCTGCAAGGGACAGGTTCTAGGGGCTTGGGCTACTAATGCGGTCACAAAGGTGATATCCAGCCTGCCTAGGGTGACTTTGCAAGTTTTAGGGGGCGGGGCCAGCCTTTCCACTGTCAAACAATGCTCCTTGTCTGTCTGGTTAGCCCCAAGCTCCTACACTTGCAGACCCCTATTTCTACTGGGAAGAACACTGGGTTTCATGGGCCCAGGCTCTGTGCAGAAGAAAAAAGTCATTACTGGACATGGTACCACAAGTAATGGCCCCTAGGGTCCACTGTTAGGGGAGAAACATCATAGATAGGACACCTGACTTAAGCTGGGAGGTGGATCTGCTTACATTACAAAAAAAGTAGTAAAGGAACATTGAGAGGAAGTGTGTTCTGGTGTGTGGGGAGGGGCAGCTGAAGAAGGGATGTCCCTGTCTTGGAGTTGCCTTTGAGGTGTGCCCCCCCCCAATTATAAAAGTTTAAAAAAGAAAGTAATCTTGAAAAATCAAAGCAAAATCAAACAAGTGATCTTGTAACAGAAAATGTCCCCCCCACCCCTGCGAGTGTACTTCAATTTCTTCGTTGCCCAAGTAATAGTTCCTGTTGCAGTTTTGGTTGTTCCTATGTCTTAGAAATGGCTGGTCACTGTGATGCACACTGTATAAACCAATCCCCAATTGACAAGCCATTCTGCCCCTGTACTTCCTGCTTATCTTATATAAGCTCTAGACCACCAGAAATTGGGGCCTGATATTTTGGGAGTGACCTCGATTAGTGTGTGTAAATTTAAATAAATCTGCCTCCAAATCCTGGCTGGTGTTTTGGTATTTTTGCTTGCTATTGCAATCTAGGGATGTACCTCAGTGAGAGAGTAATTGCCTAGTATGTATAAGGTCCTGGGTTCCATCCTGAAAACTGAAAGAAAAAAAAATGTGTCCTAGGTGTCAAATCATAGATAGCAGAGATCTTAAAAGCACTGGTATTTGATTCTGTGCCCTACTCTAAACAGCCATACAGTGTTCTGTTTGAGGTGGGCAGTCATTTCCAGTCAACAAGCTTTGAGAGAAAGCTAAGGGATCCTTAGGGACCCTGTGGAGAATGAAGCTCTGAGGTCAGAGGACAGTCTCATGTTCCACAATTTGAATAGAAATAGGACACACCACTATAAATCACAATTATTATTTTCTCTTAAAAAAGCTGAAACTGTTGGCTGAAAAGACCTAGCAGCAGAAGGTCACAGGTTCCCAGGACCTAAGAGAGGGCTCCCTCAAGTCTGCAGCAGGAAATGTACAATATGAGGAGGGTGTCTGGGTCCTCAAACTCTTAGGGTCTTCCAGGGACTAGAGAGCCAGCTACAAGAGGCACATTTTGGCTACCAGTAAGACCAGTGACCCTAAAATTCTGTTCATTATGGCAGAAAGAAGTGTTGGTCACCTTTGAGGGGCTCTAGGGGCCCACTGTTCTTTAGGAAACTCAGCTGAGGGGGAAGAAGGCAGCTCCTATCTTGCTTGTCCTCAGACCACCTGAGCCTCCTGAGTGACCACTGGGGAATTCTGGCTGAAAACATACTGGAGTCTGAGCAAACCCATGGCTGTCATGTAGACAGTGGTGTGGGAGGGAACACAGCCTTGCAGGCCAGGAGCTTTTGAACTGTCCACCGTGCTGGTGACATTCTTCCCTTCTCATTTGGAGGCTTATTTTTGGTAATGTTAACAGAATAAGGCAGAAGTGACAGTGGTGCTTCCTATTCATAGAAAGGCATCAAGGCTGCTTCTGTCTACTTCTGCCCATCTACCAAGGTGTGAGGACACTCAAAAGCAGCCCTGTAAAGCCACCTGCGTGACAGAACCTATGGCCCCCCCAAAGTAGCCATCCAATTCTGAATTCGCACCTGTCCCTAAGCCCCTTAACCGTTACTCCTGAAGTGGGTGGCTGGGTCTCCACAGTGCCAGGCTGGCCTGGAGCCTATACAAGCCAGGGGGTAGTGAGCCCTGGCTGTGGGTCTGCAGAACATGTTTTAAATGTACAGCCGTTTCCAATTTTAAAAGTACAGCTATTTCCAATTCATGCCGCATCTTCTTTTGAGATAATTACTAGTTTTGAACAAGCACTGAGAAAACTATTAGTTTCCTAGTTACTGAACTGCAATATTTGCTACTTTTCTAAAAGCAGGCCCCTGTAATTATCAGATGCACTAAAAGCTGCTGAAATCCACTCCTGTGACACCAGCCCTCCACCCAAGTGCAGCCATCTGGTCGGCTGCATATTCTCTGCCTTCAGTACCCAATTTGCAGGTTTATACCCCCTTTCTAGGGTGGGCCTCCCTCTGCCTAAGAGAACTCCTCATGGCTGTCCTGTCGTGACCTACACATCTCCTTCCTACTTATCCCCAGCCACCACTGCACTGGTCCTGTTTGCCAAATCAGATTCTCTGGTCTGATTTCTATCCCCAGAATCCCCTCTTTTGAAAGTCTTAGGGCTCATACTTCCAAAACGAGTCTAGGGCTGTGTGTAGTAGTGCATACCTGTAATTCCTACACTGGGAGGCTGAGGCAGGAGAATCACTGAAAGTTCAAGGTCAGCATGGGCTATGTGATGAGTTCATGGCCAGCCTGAACTATACAGTGAGACAGTGTTTTGTGAAACACTTCGTTTCACAAAAGTGGGGAGGGCTACGGACTCAGATTCACCCTCCGGGTAGCTGGGAATTTAGCTCAGCAGCATAAGTGCCTGCCTGGCAAGCACGAGGTTGTGAGTTCAATCCCTGGTACCAATAAATGAATGAATGAATGAATGAATGAATGAATGAATAAAAAAAATAAACAAACTAGCTGGCAGATTCACCTCCGCACTCACCCATCTTCTCATTCTACCAAACCAACAAAAGTCCTTCTAGACAACAGGGCTTACCCCACCCTCACCTGCTCAAAGCCCTCTATGCTTCAACTCTCTGTTGCCAGTACATTCTGTGTCCTTTCACACCCACCAGACCTTTGCCAGTGCTGGTTTGTCATCTGTGTCCAGGCCACAATAACACTGTCTTGCCATGGCTGAGCCATTCACATTCAGAGTCTAGCTGCACACAGGAGGTGTCTTAATTCCTGGGATGGCTCTGGGTGATGAGAGCAGACAGATGAGGAGCTGCTCAATGTCCCCTTAGCACCAGAGGGGAATGGGCTTGCCCCCCAGTGCCACTCATTAAGTGTTAGTTCATTAGGGGCTGCCCAGTTCTCCAAGCCACAATCGCTAGGAGTGAGGATGACTCCCTGTCACTGTTGGTGTCTTGGCTAGCTAGGTCAGGCAGAGTGAGCAGCAGTGCTGAGGGCTGGCAGGAGTCTGAGGGGCTGAAGGGCTGGACAGCAGAAGCCTCAAGAGAAAAATCTAAGACACAACTGCTTTCACTGTGCCGGCACCAGCTGGTGCCCAATCTGGAGCTCTGCCTGGCTCTGGAGCTGCTGTTTCCTTGAACCTCTGCCCTCACGGCCCAGGCATTCTGCATGGCACCACCTTGTACCCACATTCCCAACAGGTCATGCTACCCAGCTCCTGGTCCACATCCCCTTTCCCATAATTCCTTTTCTCCCATTTCCACCCAGGGTCTCCATGGTTGTTACAGTTTAGATCAAAACAGGATCTAAAGGAGGCATGAGGTAGGTGTTACTCACCTCTAGGAGGTGGGTATCTGGCAAGTAGCGGTCTTTCCAATGGTCAAGGAAGACCATGTCCAGCGTGTCCACGTCATACTTCTTCTTCAGCTGGGGGATGAGGTCGTAAGATGCCCCCAGCAGGATAGTGACCTGAAACAGTGTGCTGCTGTTATGCCCCAGGTACATAGCAGCTCCTGCCTGGATGCCTGGGCTTATGCTCCCCTAATGGTTTACTGTGACACGTTTGAGGTTACTCAGAGTCTGCACTCTGCCCGTTTCCCACAGGGAGCAGTGAAACCACTCTCCCAGGTTCCTTCCTTAAACCTGAGCACCACAGGGCCTGGCTAGTGTTTTGTTTTGGAATTTTACTGTTGGTGTTCTTTTGTGAAGTACTGGGGATTGGACCTAGGGCCTTCATACATACCCCCAGCCCTTCTTAGTTGCCTCAGCGCCCCAGAGTGAGTATACCACTTTGCTTGGCTGGGTGCTCAGTTTTTGAACTGAGTTCAGGTGTGACCTGGGGCTTCCCTTGCTCACCTAGTCTCCTCTGAGCCTCACTGTTCACATCTGTCTGGCTCAGGCATACCACACCTTATCCTGCAGGCCTGCGAAGTTCAGCATCTGCTGGGTGATGGCACTATAGTCGGGGTTGATTTCCATGGTGAGCAGCCGCCCACCAGGTGGCAGCAGGCGGGCTATACGCACAGCTGAGTAGCCACAGTAGGCCCCCAGTTCCAGCACCAGGGAGGGGCCATGCTCCCGGATCACAGCATCCATGATCTCACCTGTGGGGTGTTTGAGGCGGGTGTGAGCACAGGTGGACAGGGGGGAGCAGCTTCATCCTCTCTGCATCAAGCAGCAGCTCCTCCCTATTCCCCATCCTCTCTACCCATTGCTGGAGAGGGTCTTTCGTCTTTTCCTCTGGGTGGGGGTGGGTTGAGACAGTTTTTTTCTTTCTTTCTTTCTTTTTCCAGTATCGGGAATCAAACTCACAACCTCATGCTTGCCAGGTAGGTGCTGTGCTACTGAGCTATATCCCCCGTCCTAGACAGGGTTTCAATATAAACCTCAAGCTGATTGAACTCACTACTGTAAAGCCAGGCTGGCCTTGAACTTGTGATCCTCCTTCCTCAACCCTGAGTGCTGGAATTACAGGTGTGTGCCACCATGCCTGGCTGGGGAGGGTCTTTTACCTATCTCAAGGTCCCAGCCCCAAGGACCTGGTCCCCATTGCACACACCCATGGAATCCCTATAGCCCAGGGCTCCATGCCTTACTGCATATCCGGTGTGGAGTGGGGGTGCAGTGCAGCACACTTATGCCCAGGCCAAAGTCCAAGGCCAAGGGGCAGGCCCAGGAGAACCTGCCTAACTAGTTCCCAGCCAGGACCTATGACCAGGCAGAAGTCAAAGGCAGCTGCACTATGCCCAGACCCATTGAGCATGGGGCTTACATGAAACTCTTGAGTCAGGGGCTTAAAGAGTCACTAGGGACCAGTGCCCACAGAGATGTCCCTGGCAGGGATTTTGCAGAGCCTGATTCAAACCCCCAAGTCCCTGGACAGTGGCCTCCACCAGGAACAAAATGTACAAAGCACATTTTGTCAAAGCTCCCTCTTTCTTCTCTTGGACAGCAGTCTGGGCTGAGTTCTGCAATGGGTACCCAGGTCTCTGGACAGTCTTTGCCTGGCCTGTGGCTCAAGCTCCTGATGAGCCTAGCACTCCCACCTGAGCACAACCTGAGCTTCCCAACTGCCCCCTGGTAACACCACCCTGTTGTAAGGTCTTCTGCCCTGTCCTGCCCCAGATCCCCATTTCTATGCCACCTGGCCAAGTCACCCACCTTTGTTTTGTCCCAAATTCATGGCCCACTCCTTCTGCATGCAGTAAGTATCAATGGCCTCCAGCACACTTTGGGGGTCCCCAGGCTTTGCATGCTGTTGCACATAGGACAGGATGCGCTGTTCCTTAGTGTCACCCATGATCAGGTTTTGAACTGGCTGCAGAATAAACTCATACCAGTATATGAGTAACAGGCCCCAGCCCCAGTGTCTTAAGGCCAGCAGGAAGACCAGTAGTGCGATACCCAATGAGGTGGCTGCCAACAGCAGAGGCGGGGCTCCTAACATCTGCAGGGCAGGGGTGGAGCACAGAGTGAGACAAACAATGGGGGTAGGGTAAAAGGGAATTTGTAGAAGAGGAGGGAAGGGGAAGAATGAGAGAGGCTTAAGTATTCTAGGCCCTTCCTGACTTAACCCACCCTGTCCTCAGTTTGGAGGAATTGTCCGTACCCCCTTGTGTTTATGGAGGGCCAAGGATCAGTGAAGCCAGCCACACACCTGTTTCTTGACTGGGTCAGGATCAGGTGAGCCTGCCCTCTCAATCCCTCTAGCACCTGTATATAGAGCAGGTATATATGTGGCACTAGTGGCTGTGCATTGAAGCCTGTAGGGGCACAACTCCTTCCCCTGGTGCTTTCCCAGTGATAGTTAAAGTCAGGCCATTTCAGAATGTGCTGAATTGGCATAGGGTTACTTCAGCTGGAAGAGGAAGTGAGTGCAGGCAGGCCATGTGGTAGTTTTTTGTTGTTGTCGTGGTCATTTTTTGTCTTTTTGAGACAGGGTCTCAAGCTCATTTTGTAGCCCAGGCTGGTTTTGAACTTGCAACGATCCTGCTGCCTCAGCCTCCCAAGTACTGAGATTACAGGCATGTACCAGCATGCCCAGCTTAATGTGGTCTTTTCCCACTGGTAGCAGGTTAGAAAGATTTCTTGAGAATAGTTTTTTCCTAGTACCAAAGCAGAAAAAAGCCCCTTAATCATCAGAAATCTGGTCTCTCAGGCCATGATGAATTTCAATAAATTTGAAGTAACCCTTATCTTCACTAGCTTCGCTCCCACCCAAAATATCTCTAAGTGACATGCCTAGAATTTATAGCCCTAGTCCAGAGATATGTCCTAGTCCTTACAAAGTTATTGTTCTTTGTCTAAAAAAGCGTGAACACATCTTGCTTTGGCCATTTCTTCAGAGCTTATGATTGTGTGGAAATCCCCAAGTGCAGGTAAAATTAGTAACATCTGCATTTCTTTTTTTTTTTTTTTTTTTTCCTGGTACTGGGGATTGAATTCAGGATTTTTACACTGAGCTATATCCCCAGTCCTTTTTCACTTTATTTTTTGAGATGAGGTCTTGTTATGTTGCTAAGTTGCCCAGGGTGGGCTTGAACTTTCAATCCTTCTGCCTCAGCCTCCCACAGTGCTAAGATTGTAGGCCTGCACCATCATACCCAGCTTTTCTCTTGTCATTTAGCCCTGTATTATGGAGGTTCCTGGAACCAGTCAAAGAGCCTTCACGGGAACTATAGGAAAATAGAAGCATCTCTCCTTCCCCTAACATCCGGGATGGGGTGGAGGTCCTCTGCCCTTGTTGATGTAGGACATAGTTTTGACTTGAAGACCCTCTAAATCCATACATAAGGGCTAGGATGTAGCTCAGTAGTAAAGCATAGCAATGTATGAGGCACTGGATGGTTCCCCATCACCTACAAAAGCAAAAAACAAAACAAACCCCCCAAAACAAAAACCCTACTCAGGTTGGGTGGCTAGGATCCTGTCAGCAGTCAAGCTAGGAGACCCTAGCTAGGATGGAGCAGAGTTCACAATATTCAAAGCAGAAACCCATGATTCAGCCCAGACTCAAACAGAAAGGACACAAGAAAGAGGAATTCAATGGCTTCCATTAGCAGCCTTGTGGTCACTTGAGATCCTGTTTTCCACGGAGCCTGTTTCAGGGCAGTTTTAGGACTTCCAGTGCCATGGTAATTGGGAGAGGGAGGACACTCAGAAGTCAAAGCAGAAGATAAACAGGAGAATGAAGGCTCTGCCCCAGGAAGGGAGGTGTAGGAACCCAGACTTCTGGGGGGCCTAGGTCATGCTGCCTCTTTACAAAGTGCATATGTGATCCCCAGGTCTGTACACACGTGCTTGCACCCTGCTCTGGCATCTATTGGCTGACTGATCTCTGCAGCTGCTTCTTAGCCTGGCTCCTACCCTCTGGCTGCAGGAAAGCTCTGGACTCCACTTGTCTGAGCCCAGCAGCCAAGTGGAAAGAATTTGTGAAGAGTTCAATTTGGCTTTAGACAATCATTAATATAAACCATAATCTAGAAATAACCAGGGTCCAGCTGTCTCAGTCCCTTCCCCAGAGGCCAGCCTTGTTCAGCCAGGTCTCTGATGGGACAAAAGCAATGAGTCACTTCTTTACCCTCGGAGGAGACCACAGAGGGCCTCTGAGAGGTAATGGGACAGGACCTGGAGTGACCCCCAACTAGTGACACAGGGAACAGTCTCTCAGGTCTTCATGTCTGCACTGCTCTGTGGATTACAGTGGCATCTGTGCCAGCACCTTGTGAAAAGCAAAAGAAAGGAACCACTTTGCTCAGTAGAGCCACTGATAAACTTGGCAATGACACAGAAGACAAAGGCTAGTTACAAAGAAAACATACAAATTAGAGAGCGCCAACCAAAGAGAACAGTGAGCCACTGTGCCAATGTGAAACTTACAGGAAAAGGCCAAAAGGCTGTAGCCCAGGCAACCAAGGAAACCGGGTACAGGACTTAGAGTCAACATGAAGTGTCCTCGTCTGTGGTAAGCCCTGGGTCCTGCTGACTCCTGCAGGAGGGGGAAATCAGGCCATCTTTGTAGAAAGCTAGGGGTTGAGCTGCTAAGAGCTCCAGGTCCTGCACAGTGGCAGGCAGCACACAATGTCTCCTGCAAGGCAGGACTGCCATGCCCATGAGGTACTAGAGGAGATGGCAGGGGGTTAAGACCAATATCTTCACTGGGAGGAAAATGATAAGAAGTAACAGGGAAAGGTAACATAGAGGGCCTTTCCATTTTGCTCTTCATGGTTGGAATTTTCAAACATATACCTGTGTTGCTTTATTTATCTATCATCTATTATTTTAATCTATTATTACCACAAACAGTATTTGAGTGGTGTGATAATGGGCCATTTTGTTTTATTCTCTGTATTAAAAAAAAAAAAAAAAAAGAGGGCTGGGAAAGAATATAGCTCAGTGGCAAAGTGCCTGCCTGGCAAGCACAAGGTCCTGAGTTTGATTCCTGTAGAGAAAAAGAAGAAGAAGAAGGCAGGCAGGCAGGCATAGTAGGATGTGCCTGTAACCCCAGCATTCTGGGAGGCTGAGGCAAAAGATTGAAAATTTGAGTCTTAGCTGGAGAACTTACCCTGTCTCAAAATTAGAAGTGAAAATAAAACAAAAAAAGCTAAGGAAAAAAAAAAAAAGCTTGAGATATAATTCAGTGCGCAGGCCTTGATCACAAAAAAGGGGGCACTAGGGTGCAGCTCAGTGATATAGCACTTGCCTGACATGCCTGAAACTTTGAGCTCAATTCCTACTACCACAAAACAAAAACACAGACTGTTGGAAATCAATATCCAAGCCAGGTGTGGGGATACACACCTGCAATCTGAGCACTTAGAAGGCTGAAGCAGGAGGATCACCATAAGTTCGAGGGTAGCCTGGGCTACATAGTGAGCTTAAGACCAGCCTGAATTATACAGCGAGACTCTGTCTCAAAAAGTAAAATAAATAATAAATATCCAAAGTTAAATAGTAAACTGCTCGATGGACCCTAGTGGCCTCAACTGTAAATTTCAATCCCCATAACACTTGAATTGTGTAAGAATTTGACTTAAATTTCTGCTAGGCCTGTTAGTAATGTGCAGGGACCAAGTTTCTCAGGGCCTGGTAGAAGGGAGCAGGAGGCAAAAGCTACACCTGCAGGCTGGGGCACTGAAGTTCCACTTCTTCCCCTTAGAAGGGGGCTGCTGGTAGGACAGACCAGGTGTCTCTGAACAGGCTGGAATGAACCACATGCTGACTAGCCCCACCCCTGCTCCATGCCCACTTCCCACCAAACCCTTCCCCACCCTCCTGGGCAAGGAGCACAGGAACTTACTCAAACCCCATATCCCCAGTGGAGCTTCCCTTGTTAACATGTGGATTCCCAACACGCCTTCACCCCCAGGCAGTGTCTGGGTAAGGAGCTTCACTACCTCATCCCAGGGTCCTAGGATTCTTCTGTGAGCATGAGGCACTCAGGCCCAGGTTTGAGGGCTGGGCTGCCACAGTCCACCATCCAGCAGAGGCCACTTGTCCACACTGCCTCCTGAATGAAGGTCTTACCCTCCTCCTTGTAGGTCCTCCCTGAGTGCGGGGTCCCAGTGTTCCTGGACAGTCCTCCTCTGTTTTGCCCAGCTGTGGGAGAAGAGGGGTTAAAGGCCATCTCTGGACAGACACTACCCAGAAACTGCCTAGCGTTTGGCAGAACAGAAGAAATTACAAGTGAGGGAACTAAAAACAGAGCCTAAAGAAGACCATGTGGAAACTGGTGAAACAAATCATCAGACCTGGATTTCTGTCCTCCTAACTTCCATGGGGAAACTGAACAGTTCCTCATTTTAGGCCCATTCCAGCCACAGCTCTGGGCCCACAATGAGAACACCATTGGGATTAACAGTTCAGGAGTTCTGGGCATGGGCCACAGGGCCCATGATAACTTGACTCAGTCTGACTACATCCATCTGGACTGCCTCTCCTGTCTGACATATAAACATATCCTATGTTCTTTCTTTCTTTGTTTTCTTTTTTTTTTTTTTTTTTTTTTGGTACGGGAGATCGAACTCATGACCTTGTGCTTGCCAGGCAGGCGCTTAAGCCACTGAGCTAAATCCCCGGCCCTTAACATATCCTATTTTCAAGGACTGTCCAGCTGAGATAAACTAGTCAAGTACATGCTTAATTTCAACCAGTTTCAACCCTCAGCCCCAGCTCCCTCCCTATTTTCTCCTGTTTTATGATAAACAACCCCTCTGACTAATCTGCCCAGAACAAACCTGCCTGATAACATACAACTTGATTAATGTAACCAGTTATATGATAAACTGCTATCAGCTTTTATACTATCTGCTTACAAAATGTATACAAGTTTCTGTTTCACTCTTAGTTGGAGGTGGTGATTTGGAATTGATTCCCACCAGCCCACTGGCATCAGATCAATAAACGTTGCCTTCTAGTCTCCTTAGTGCAAAGAGTCTTCCATTTGGTTTGATACTGGTTGTTCTGCAATCATATAAAGACAGATATACAACCAGAGAAGTAGAATTGATAGTCTAATAATGTCTTTTTTTTCTTTGTTTTTGGCGCTGGGAATCGAACTCACAATCTCATGCTTACCAGACAGGCACTGTATGTGTCACTGAGCTATATTCCTAGCCCCTTAGAAATAAATCTGCATGCTTATGGTCAAATGATTTTTTTGACAAGGGTGTCAAGATATTCAGTGAAAAAGAAATCTCTTCAACAAATGGTGGGGCTGGGGATATAGCTCAGTGGCATAAGTACCTGCCTAGCAAGCACAATGTCCAGAGTTCAATTCCCAGTCCCAAAAAACAAACAAACAAACAAACAAACAAAAAAATAGTGTTAAGGCAACTGAATATCCACATGCAAAAGAGTGAAGTTAGTCCCTACCTTATGCTACATACAAATTTTTTTTTTTTTTTTTGGTACCGGGGATCGAACTCACGACCTCACGTTTGCCAGGCAGGCACTTAAGCCACTGAGCTAAATCCCCGGCCCAAAAAATTTTAAAAACAACAATAAAACTCCTTAAAATGGATCAAAAACCTGACAATAAGAGCTAGAACTGCCAAGCTTGGTGGTACATGCCTGTAATTCCAGCATTCAGGGGACTAAGGAAGGAAAATTGCTGCAAGTTCAAGGTCAGCCTGAACTACATAGACCATCTCAAAACAAAACAAAACAAAACAAAACAAAAATTGTAAAGCTTGAAAGAAAATATAAAAGTAAATGATCTTGGATTGGGCAAAACATAGGAACCAGACTAAAATAAATTTGGCTTCATTAAAATTAAAACAACTATTTATTTATTATAGTGTTTTTTTAAGACAGGGTCTTGCTAAGCAGTTCAGGCTGGCCTTGAGCTCACTTTGTAGTACACACTGGTCTTGAACTTCCAACGATTCTCCTGCCTCAGCCTCCTGAGTCCTAGGATTATAGGCATATGCCACCATGCCTGGCCCCAGCCCATTTTTATATATTGTTTTATTTTGAAACAGGATCTTGCTAAATTACTCAGGTGATCTTCCTGCCTCAGTCACCCAGAGTGTGGGATTATAGGCATGTACCACCATACCAGCTTAAAATAGCTTTTTTTTTTGCCCCCAAAAGAAAATAACAAATATTGGTAAGAATGTGGAGAAATTGGAGCCCTTGTACACTGCTGGTAGGAATACTGGTGGAAACAGTTTGACAGTTCCTCAGAAAAATCACACAAAGATTTACCTTATGACATAGCAATTCCATACCCAGGTGCATTACCCAGGAGAACCGAAAGCAGGGACTCAAACCCACACTTGTTCATTCATGCTCCTAGCACATTATTCACACTGGCCTTGGGGTGAGCAGTATCATTACTGTTACTCACTCTGACATGGATGAACCTGAAGATATTACACAAGTGAAATAAACCAGACACAAAAGGACAAATAGTTAGATTTCATATTCATGGAATGCTTCCAAATGGCAAATCTACAGAGACAGAAATTAGAGGTCACCAGAAGCTGAAGAGAAGAGGACAATGAATTATTGCTTAATGGATGCAGAGTCTCTGTTTGAGATGAAGAACAAACATTTTTGTAAATTGTGGTAAAGGTTACATAATATGATGAATGTGTTTGATGATAAAAGAAAAGTTTGGAGAATTTTGTTCTGTTTATAAAGATCAGAGTGTAGAGGAAATCAGATAACCAGCTAACAGCTAGCTGCTAGCAAAACCAAGGAAAAGACCCTGTATGTGGAAACCTGTGCTGAGAATGTGGCTTAGGGCAGTGTGTGCTTAACAAAGGTGACACCCTGAAGCCTGAGTCCCAGCACCTTCCTCCCACAAAAGAAATCTCTGGATGTCGAAACCTTGAAATCTTGACTTAAATTTCATCACTGCTGACCTGCAGGGCTGCTGCAGACTGTTCACATATCAACTTTCTGTACTTTTAACCCCAACCAATCTAGAAGCAGTAAGTACTTCTCCTTATAGACTATCTATACCCGGAATTTGCCTAGTTTTTTTGTTTTGTTTTATTTGTTTGTTTGAAGTTTGCCAGTTTTAGTTATCCTGCCCTTCCTATCTATGGCCAGTGTGGGTTACAGTGCTTTCTTCGCCAAAGATTATAGGGGTGGAGAAGGGAAGGTATCAGGGATTGAGTTCAAGGCCTTCACAATGAGCTATTTATTGCTTGTTTTTGTTTTTTTGAGTCAGGATCTCATTCTAGTTCAGGTTGTCCTTGAACTCACTATGTAGCCCAGGCTAACCTCAAACTTACTGCAATCCTCTTCACTCAGTCTCCTGAGTGCTGGGATTACAGGTGAGCTATTTTATTTTTTGAGGCAGGGTCTTGTCAAATTGCCCAGGCTGAACTTGAGTTTGTAATCCTTGTGCCACAGCCTCCCAGGGTCCTGAGATTACAGGTATATGGTACCACACCTGGCTCCTCCCTAAAGTTTATGAGGAAAGCTCTCGTCCAGTAGATATTTCCTAACTGCTACCTGGCCCTGGTGCTGGGAGTTGGGAGAATTTGTCCCGGCTCTTGGGCTTTTCTTTTTCTGGCTAGCATCTGCCACAGTTCAATAAATCCTTTTATTTTCACAGTTCTCTGGGGGAGTCATGGCTTAACATTCCAATGAGTTGTACACTTAGAAATGGTAAATTATAAGTTCTGTATATGTTACAATTAAAAACAAAAGAGTACAGCATTTGCCTCATGTGTAAGGTCCTGGGGTCATTCCCAGCACAGCAGAAAAAAGAAGGAAGGAAGGAAGGAAGGAAGGAAGAAGAGAGAGAGAGAGAGAGGGAAAGAAAAGAAAGAAAAAAAAAAGTAGTAGAACAAAAATTTTAAAAACAAACCCTACCCTAGCCTTTTCTGTTCCAAAAAGGAAAAAAGGACATGCCATTCCTGATAAGGAAGTAAGACTCAAAAAACTACTACAGCGTACAGCTCCCTAGGGGTCCCAAGCAATGAAATGCTAAACAGAGCTGACTACCCTGCCTACTGCCACCCATCTAACCTGTGCCCACTGGCACAGTGTGCCCTTAGAAGGACACCCACCTCCCTTCTTCATAGCAAGGGAAGCAGCCATCTTTACCATAGCAGAATCTGCCCACCCCATGCTCTTCCTTGTCAGGAGCCTTTGCCATGTGCATCTAGTGGCAAGAAGGGATAGGTCACAGCAATTTCTGCACAGATGGAACACAGACCTCAGCAAGGGATTACAAGAGCACCCTAGCATTCCACGTTCCTTGTCATAAGCCCAATGAAGTAGTCTCTCTCCAAGACCAAACTCCAAACTACGACCTCCATTGTCTCCCATCACGTTTGTCTTCGAGACCCAAAGGAGGCAGTCAAAATGCCTGGCAGTGGGCTGGGTGGGATGGCACATACCTGTCTCAAAATAATAATAATAATAAAAATGAAAGCAGGCCTGGAAATTAGCAGTGTGTGGTGATGTGTTTATAGTTCCAGTTACTTGGGTGGCTGAGACAAAAGGCTCACTAAGCTCAGGAGTTCACAGCCAGCCTGAGCAACATAGTGAGACACCACTTAAATAAAAGGCTTGGGTGGAGGCCCCTAGTCACCCTCAGGTTGGTGTGTGTGTGTGTGTGTGTGTGTGTCACTGACACCCAAAGCATTGTTCTGTACACCTTTGCAGTAAAAGTGCTTTGCTACATCCATGCTGACTCAATAAAACTTCACCAAGGTGCACCTAAACAGGGTGGGGTGGGGGCTTCTACTGGACCCTGTTCCTTCCTTGCTCGAAGACATGCCCAGCAGCTCTAATTAGCACCACAGAGTCAGGAAATGGAGTAGTAACACTTTTGAGGATATTACAAAAGAAATAGGTTAAGGGGCACCAAGGCACTGCTCCTCCCAGGCCTGAAGGTCCCCAGGGTAGAGTCTTCCTGTGCTCTGTGCCCACCCTTAGAAGTACCAAGCTGGTCTGTGTGGCAGCCACCTCCCCCAGGACAACCTTTGGGCCCCTCTGTTGTATCCCACCTTTTGGTTGCCTCCAGTTGGTGTCTTAAAAAGGAAAAGAGCTGTAGGAATGGAGTTGAGATGCTGCACACACCAATAGCACTTGAGCTTTTTCTGTACAGGCTGTTGCTGGCCAGGCCACTGCTGTCTTTTCCAGTGCCAGGAGCCTTGGATCTGGATTCAGGTTTTGCCAGGGCTGCTGTTGCACTTTACCAGCTGCCTCTGCCTTTACTTGCTAGTTCCATGAGCATTGTCTCCTCGGTACTGGCAAACTGAACTGTCTTTAGACAGAGGCTGAAAGAGAAAGCTCAGGGGAAACTCGGGGAGACAAAGCAAACACAAACTCAGCCTTAGAGGCAGGGCCATAGGACATGGCACTCAGCCCATATCCTCCTCTGCAAAATGAGTAATCACCCCAGGTCTCCAGCGTGGTGGAAAGCAAGGCTCAGTAAGAGTCTATATAAAGTCTACTGACTGCTCAACATGAGTAAGTACACAAGAAGCCCAAGGCAAAGTGGGTATGGTGGCACACACCTATAATCTAAGCACTGCGGGAGGTGAGGCAGCTGGGATGAAAATTTGAGTTCTCCTGGGCAATTTAGATTCACTGAGACCCTGTCTCAAAGTGAAATATAAAATTTTTTAAAATAGCTGGAATATAGCTTCATGTTAAGGTTCTGGGCTCAAAACCCAGTAGAGGAGGAGGAGGAGGAAGGAGAGGAGGAGATACTTAGAGATCTCCATGTACTGCCCACAGGACTCAAAAATTGAGTTTATCTCAGCTCTAACCATTTACTTTTTTTCAAATGTTTCACAGAAACATCCTTCATTAAGTGTCACACCACTTACACATCCAGCAAATGGCCTCATCTTAAGTCAGCTAGTCCTTCATGAATGAAAGTTCAGGGACTTCTATTGTTCAGAAGAAAGCGGAATGTCTTTTCTTTACTTGAACTACAGGGTCACTAATAAGATTCTCCTTGACCAAAATCAGACCAGGCTTCTTCTAAAGACTTAAACACAGTTTCTAACACTTCAAGGTCACATTCCTATGATGGTCCAACAGCAACCCCATCCCCACCCCCTGCCCAAATACCTAAGAAAATTCAAAGCTGTGACACAGTTAGGGACCACTATGGTGGGACAGTGGTGGAACTGAAGAATGGAACAGCAAAATACTATAAACACTTGGGTACAGTATAAACTATTACCCTCAGTAGCATGGCATCTTTCAAGACACCAAGAAAAACCTTACTAAGCCTTCCTCCTTCATTTGCTCTTAGTCAAATTAAAATCAGTATTTTTGGAGGACATACAGCTAGGAAATACATTAGTTGATGTGTGGGTTATAACAGTTGAAAGGTTTGATTTGGACATGACTCCCCCAATATCCAACCTGCCTGCCAGCAGAGGTATTGTTCTTAGCTCAGCACTATTGCCCTCGGCAAACACAGAATGTCACAAAACAGGTAAGCTGCAACACGGCCTCTTGCAAACATCTGGACATCTAAAGACATCTAAACATTCACACAGGATACTCCAAGGACTTTTCCCACTGAGGCACAAAACTTTGACCACTGATGTTTAAGAACTTCCCACCTAATGTCCCTTGCTTTTTTTCAAGCCCTATAAAAAAGCCTACTTGTCTTTTGTTCCCTACAGTTGGCCTTTTTGCTCTGTCTGCAGGCACCCAGGCACAATAAATTCCACACCATGTTGCCTTTACACAAGCCTGGTGGTCTCAGCTGGTCTCTGCCTTACAACAGCAATCTGGACTACTTTCCAGAGACTTGAAAGCCATTATTGCTAAAAACGCTATTTAGGGCTACAGAAATCTGATGGGAGACTAAAATGGGATAAAAGGTTTGACATTTCTGTCTTCATACTGTGTCTTTCCTTTGCTACATCTTGAAACTCAGGTCTGATTCTGCTCAGCTCTGCGTGTAGACATGTTGATCATCTAAAAATGTTTAGTCCAAGACTTAACAAGGGCCAGCTTGCCCTACTGCTTTATTGGAGCCAATGTGTGTTTTCTTTCTGCCTTTTTTTCTTTCTTCTACTCTTGTGCTGCTTTAGAAACTACAAAAGCCTAAACACCTAAAATTCTTTGGCCTTATCATAGGACTCAGACCCACAAGGCTAGGATAATAGTACCAGATACTATTCAAAAATTCAATAGCCTCAAGGAAAAGTTTACTGTGACTACCCAGTGATCCAAGTCCTCACAAAAAGAAATATCTTTTGGAACCATGTCCCTGACCAATAGAAAACACCAGACTTCAGACCACTGCAACAAATTAAAAAAAAAAAAATCTGTTCTTTGTTTTAGGAACAGCAGCTTGGTCACTGTCTAGATTGTTACCTTCTTTCAGCCATAGTCCCACTTTGGCTGAAACCTCTTTCTCCCCAATAAAGCTTTCCCTGTGCAGGAGTGTATGTGCTTGCAATATCTGACCCAGTCTTGGACCAGGGTCAGAAGATCACATCCTCTAGTAACAGTTGCTACAGATTACCCCTTTATTCCAGCCAGCAGTTAAAAATAGGGCTCCTGACTCCCAGCTTCTGTGAGAAGATGAGAGTTTGACTTTTGTAAGTCCCAGAAACAAACCTCAATATGTTTCCCATGGACCAACTCTCCTTCCCTAATTTTTGTAATTGCCTACTTCCTTGACTGTAATGTGCTTCTTACTCCCTTATTCCTCTGAAACACTCATTCTCTCTGCACAAAACGGAATGGAGCTCAGCTCCTTCGCCTACTTTCAGTAGTTCCTAAGTAAAATCTGTTTTTTGCACTTTAATCGATGTCTAGCTGTGTTTCTCTGTGACATAATACCCTCCTTCAGTTAGATCTTACTGTACCCCAAGTATGGAAGACTTTTTATTTCACAATAAAAAGCAACAGGACACCAAAATCCCTGGCTGGAAAAAATCCAAATGCTGTCTGTTAGGAGGGGACTGGGGAGACTTCTTCCCTCATTCTCTGTCATTCCCATGATGGGGGTGAGGTTTCTGCATATCACCCAGACTCAGCAGAGGGTCCTGGGCCCCAGTGGGGCCCGTCCTGATGAGGCAGCCATTTTGTATAAAGAAAAGGCCTGGGGATACACCGCAAGGCCTTCAAAAGCAAACTTGTTGGGGAGATCACCAAACTCCTCTGCAACTGGGGCACCACAGATCCTCCCCCAGAGTTTAACTTTTTGAGCTCTAATTTCACCCCAGGACCCAAGTAGGAGCCCGCTATGTCAGGCCACACCCTCATCAGGTCCTACCCCAGGGCCAGGCCGATTCTCCAGGTCTGGACAGGCAGCCGCCAAAGGAGGCCAGACCTCTACTCTTGTACTGACCTCCCACCCATTCCTGCACAGATCAATTCCCTCCCCAAAACAAGTCCAGTGACCATCTCTGTCCTGAGACATTCCCCCTCCTCCAGGTAAGATCTCTTCACAACTGCCCGCATTCGCAACCCCCATCCTGATCTCATCCTTGGTTAGACCCTCCGGCTCGTATGGGTAGACCACCCAGCCGCGCCCCGAGGTTGGATCCCTCCTTGCCGGCCCAAATTTCCCAGCCCCGGGAGGATGCCCTTCGGGTTCTAAGGTTCGGACCTGGCAGAATGCCTCGCCTGCCGCCGCCAGCCGGCGCACTCACCTCTCATCCAGCCAGGTGGCCCGGACTGGAAGACGCGTATGCGGCAGAGCAGGCAGCGCCACGGGCAGCCCCGGCCGCTCAGAGGCCCCGCAGCTATGGCGGCGGTGGCGCTGGCTCTGCGGAGACCCGGGAGGCGCTTCCGGTGGCGGATTTGGGCCTCGGCGGGCGGGGTGCGGGGCGCAGCGGGAGGCGCAGCAGGTAGGGTGGATTTCGGAGTAACAGAGTCCCGGCAAGGGTATCCGCGCAGCCTGAGCAGAGTGTCTACGTGGGATTGCCCGCGCGACTGGCGGGGGTGTCCCTATGGGGTGTCCACGTGCGGGTCTCCGCGAACGGGTTGGGGTGCTCGCGTAGTGGGTCACCCTGCACAGGCATCTTTGCGTGAAAGTCTTGGATGAGTATCAGTCCTGCTGCTAGTCAGGTAGCCGCTTTCTCAGATAGAGAAACTGAGGCTGAGGGGCAGTTCTTGCCTTAGGTTCTCCTGCACTAGCTGAACTTGCATTCTTCAGGAGTTTATGTGCCCCCAACCCTAGTATTAACCGTAGTCCTGAGCAGGATGATGCTTCTGAGGTCCCCAGGCACCTCCTCCCTAAACCCCTGTGCCTGCACACAGCTAGTGCTCATTACTTGCACTTATACTAGTAGGAAATGAATGAGTCGACCAGAGGGAATCAAGCGGACCTGAGCACCCAGTGCATGTGGGACTCTGTGGGTACCCTGGAAAAGGGGACGATACATTTGATCCGGGAAGGGTCATTGACCTAGTCAGAGTAATCAGTAATGTCAAGTGATCTGAGCAGCAGAGACCAGGCATCAGATCACTCAGGAAGGTTCATACCAAACCCTACTTAGTGGGTTTCCCTGTTGTGATCAGTCCCTACTGTGCCTCCTGGATGTAAGTTACAGATCTCCACTCTCCCAGAAATAAGTGAATGTGGATGTGTGTGAGCAAGGACAGGTCAGGATTTCGTAGAGGTGGTGGCCATGAAAGACAAAGTGCCTGGCCCTTGCCAGCTGTGGATTTAGAAGGGAAAGGCAGCCTGACTGTACAAATGGTCAAGGACTTTGGGAATCCTGTGGAGCTGCAGAGGTGAAAACTGAGGGCTGCTCTTATAGTTTTGCTGAGCGCTGGAACCTAAGCCAGTGCACCTGTCCTTCAGAACATCCTTATTGCATCGGGGTGGTTAGCCTTTCTAAATGTGCTTGTGAAGAAACAAAACAAAACAAACAAAAAACCCTCAAGACAAATAAATGCATCTGTGCCACTGGAGTTATCGCTCCACCTGGTGGCAGTAAGTAAGAGCTGCAGGTGTGGTTATACGCTAAGGCCCTCCTAGGTTTTAGGGCTTAAGCATTTGTTTCCAGCCCAGCAAGAGGCCACCACCACCTTGAGGATTTTTGCCCAAAGCCTGTGGATTGCTGGCAGCAAGAGAAACCCCGAAGGCTAGAGCTTTGCCTGGGTGATGAGCTGACAAAGGTATCAGCTCCTAAAGTTGACTTCCAAGGCCTATTCTGAGTCTGCTCCACTTCTGCCTCTCAGCTTCCTTTGGAGCAGGAAAAGACTTGCCCTTTTGAGTTTGGGGGTGGGTGGTGCTGGCCCTAGTTAGGAACTAGAATGGCAACACTACTGGGATCACCTATCCCCTGACACCTTTCAGGCAAGAGTTCAAGGAAAGGATAACATCTGCACTGAAGGCTCCTGGATGTGGCTGCCCTTGACGGCCAGCCTAGCTGTTGATGCATGTCTTGGGGGAAGCCTTCTTAACCACCACACTCACTGGGCTGCTGTTTGCTCATGCTGCACTAGGCACTGGATTCAGAAAGGAACAGAAAGTTAAAGAACAGTGTGGTCAGAAGGCAAAGGCAAAGTGGAGACACATTCTGAGACCCTGTTGCCATGGAGGTATCACTGGCTAAAGTAGGAAAGGGCCAGGATGTGAGGGGTTCTCTCAGGTAACGCCACCCCTTCTGCAGAGCAGCATCTACCCCGCCCATCTTTAGAATCTACCCCTAACTTTAGCAGTCTCCAAACCCTCTCAAGAGATAAAAAGTAGTTCTTGTCAACTGCTCCAACTGTTCCAGTGGTTTATCAGACTGAGAGGGATCCTGGGTGTTCCTGGGGTAGGGCAGATGGCCCAAGATAAGCCTGCAATCCACGACTTGCCTGTTGCCTGGTGGCAGATAGAGTGGGCACACTTTCAGGGCTGCAGGACAAAACAGCATAATGGGAACCCTTCTCTGCTGACAGGAAAGACAGGCGTCTACAATGGAAGGTAGGAACCTTTCTGGGGCAAAGCTTTGAGGTCCCCGCCTATTACTAGGCAGCAGGAAAGGAGAGAGATGGGCCTTGACCAGTAGGTTTGTGCTTCCAGTGGCAACTTTTCTTCTGCTACCAGTGATGGTTGGTTCCCTGGACTCAAAAAACCATCAATTAGGCCTTTTCATAGTCCTTGAGTTGAACATAGACTTGGGTGTGCTTTGGATTGGCTGTGACTCCATCCAATCCTGTTTGCATGTATATACATCTTAAATGTCAACTGCTGGATAGAACTTAGAGTGGGTCCAACTGTGAGGATGGCCACCTGCAAGCCATGGGCCTGTTCTGTGTTTCTACAATTTACAGGGCCTATCCGAGCAGCCCCTGTCACTTAGGGACATGGGTGCTCCAATGTACTCTCTGTATCCTTGCCAACCCAGGAAGACTGAGGTGGCTGCAAAGACAGGTGCATCCTACTCACAGTAGATGCTAGGCGCCCATGCTGGTGGGTAAAGATACCCCAGCCTTGGGTGGCAGGACTGCTTTTGTCATAAGACCCCTGGCCTTGCCTGGGAGCAGTAGCCAGGTCCAGATACCCTGGGAGAATGGTACTTTCAGCAGGCTCATGTCTACAGAGGTGCTGATGGCAGTGTTTGTTTATACTCCAGACCCTTGTTACCAGTCCCCAACCCTCCCTTATCCCCATGACTGATCATTTTATTATTTCTATCATTTCTTCCTTCTTTGATGAAGGAGCAGCCTGGTGCTTGGTGCATGGTGTCCCCAACCAGCTCAGTTCACAGCACTTAACTCCTCTTTTTCCCTCTCCACTCTTTCTCTCCAACCTTCTATGTCCACTCCACCCTTTTGGTGCTATGTCCTTGCTTTCCAAGGAGTAGCTTGCAGAGTAAATATATGATGCATTGTGCAGGTGAGAAGGGCTCTGTCAGCCCACTATGCCACTGTGGGTAAGCAAGGAGGATATGAGCTTCCTTAGGCAAACCTGAGGCAGCTCTGTGCTCAGCATCTTTTCTCTCCCAGATCTCACTGTGCAGCCCTGCACCCTGAAACACGTGACTTTCATGTGGCAGGGACAACACTATTGTTCTTATTCACTATAACAAAGGGTCACCTGTAGGACTGAAAGGAGCATGAACTCAAGGAAAACATTTTTAGTTCTGTACCTGGCTCAGAACTCTGAAGTTTCAAGTACTGAAAAGTCCTGTTGGGTATGGGGGAGGAGTGCTGTTTGCAAAGGTGATCACATGCACAGCAGCCAACTTTGGTACAAGTTGCTTGGATTTTGGATTTGTGCAGATCTGTACGAAGTTACTTTCTGCTGGGGTCTCCCAGCCTAAGAAAATAGATCCTGTACCATGTTTGACCAGACAGAGCTTCTTGCGTTTTGAGGTGCTGGAGGACCTTGTGGGCCTGGCTGCTTTCCTTCTCATTGCTCATCTCTTCTCCAGCAGGGCAACAGGACTACGATCTCCTGGTAATTGGCGGAGGATCTGGTGGCCTGGCTTGTGCCAAAGAAGGTATGTATCTTGAGTCCCATGTCCCTATTTGTGTGGCAAGGCCTGGAAGTTTTTGGGTTCTCCTGAAGAGGACAACTGTGTGGGCATGGGCCTGACTGTGTGAGCAGGATGCATGCCCTTGGCAGCTGCTCTGCTAGAGTTGCCCCAGCAGCCTCTTTGCTATCCTGCTTCCCACCATGACGTGGTGGGAGGCCACAACAGTGCTTTAGTCAGAGCACAGTCTACTCATAGCGGAAGCCTCTAGGCCTCACAGGATCCGCCCCCAACTTTTAATCTCAACTCCCACCACTCATGTCTCCCCAGCCTCCTTGTTATTCTGCATACACTTCTGTGAGCATGTCTTTTGTCCTTCACTTCATCCTGCCTGCCTGTTCTGTCTGGTCTGCCTGCCTGCCAGGGTAGTGGTGGAATTTTTTCATCTCTTTCTAGTCTTTACTGCCAACATGGCCCTATTTAGAACTGCATTCCCCTGCTGTCCAGTCTTTGTCACCAGCTCTCCTGTTCGTGTTGTTAGTGTTTATGCCTTCTGCAGGATCAAAGTTGGTTCTGTAGATAATGTCTGGATCTCAGCCTATCTCTCAGTAGGTGTTCAGTAAGCCATGTTGGGTGAATAGGCTACGTCCACATGCATCTGGCATGACCTTGCAGTTCACTGATGTCTTTAGAACTCTGTAAGGGTTCCCTGTGGTCTACTTGGGCTGTGCCTAAAGAGGATAAGAAGGCAAGTGTGGGTGAATGGGGAGTTGAGATGGGAGTGAGGTGGGACCCAGATGAGACTAAATTCTTTTTTTTTTTTAATAATTTTTTTATTTTATTTTAAAAGGGAGTAAAATTAAACACAACAAAACAGAACAGAATGGGACATAAGAAAACATAAATTTCAAAGCTAGACAACCAGAGATCTTCACTATCTGTCATATTGTCTCTTGTTTTCTTCCACATGGTTGTCCTTATCTTTGCATATGGAGAGCTCATACTAAATAACATAGCCAATCTTTTCACAAGATGTGCAGTTCACTGGCTCCCACTTGCTAAGCAGGGGGGAGTGAAAGGGGGGACATGGAATAGGGGACAGGACGACATGAGATGTCTGATTCTCAGCCCAAACGCAGGCAGGATCACAGTCGCCCCCCAGAGACAGGAAGAGTTCCTTGTTCTCCCAGCACCCCAAGTCAACCGCACGGTGCAGGTCCCGATGCAGCAGGGTCTCTCTCCTTCGGGCTGCCGAATGTCTGCCACACTCTCAGCTGCCCCCAGAAAGGGGGTAGTTCCTTGTTCTCCCGCCACTCTGAGTCAGCTGCACTGTGCAGGTCCCAACATGCCAGGGTCTCTCTCCTTTGGGCTGCTGAAAGTCAGCCACACTCTCAGCCACTCCCAGAGAGGGGTGGAGCTCCTTGTTCTCCTGGCACCCCGAGTCAACCACATGGTGCAGGTCCCAAGGTGCCAGGGTCTCTCCCCTGCAGGCCCCCTAAAGTCCGCCATACTCACCTGCTATTTCTTTCTGATTAATTGACCATTCCATTTCCAAAGTTCTGAAATGGCCAACAGACCACAGAAAGAATTCTCTTTAGGCTCCTGTTTGAAACCAGCAGCTACAGCGATCTGCTGGCCTTGCTTCAGGGCCAGGAGACTAAATTCTTTAGTGGTGGAATTATGGCTTTCTAACATCAAGGCCTGGATTTTAGAATCACAGATGACACATCAAGGAAATCCACTGTCTACAGCTTACTCGGAGGACTGGGGGAAGTCTCCCAGCTGATTGGCATCAGCAGAGAGAAATGGAGTCAGCACCTAAGAGCTGTGTTCCTAAGAGCACCTAAGAGCTGGTTCCTAAGAGCTATGCCTAGAAATGGACAGTGCAGATATGGAGATGTCCCAGTGATATCCCTTTGGCACTGTCTGCCTTAGTAGTTTTTTTGAAGGGGAAGGGTACTGGGAATTTTTTTGTCCTTTTGAGGCAAGGTTTTACTACGTATTTCAGGCTGGCCTTGAACTCACTTTGTAGCCCAGGCTGGTCTTGAATTTAGGACTAGATACATGTGCCACTGCACCTGACCATACTGTATTTCTTTACAGCTTTGTTGAGACATAATTGATATTACGTAAACTACATATTTAAGTAAAAAAAAAAACCTTGAAGTTGGATGTGGTAGTATGTACTTATAGTCCCAGCTACTCAGAAGGCTGAAGCAGGAGGATCACTGGAGTCCTGGTGTTTGAGACCAACCTGGGCAACTTAATGAGTCCTATATCAAAATAATTAAGTAAAAAATATAAGTGGACAACTTGACAAGCTTTGACATCTGTATACCTGAAAATGAGTGTCACACATTTCCACTTACTTATTTATTTTGAAACAGGACTCACGTGGTTGCTTCAGGTAGGAGGTTAATTCTTTTGCTCAGTCATGGTCAGACACGGGTGTTAAGAGTTTGGCATTCTGACAACTCTCCTCAGTCTGAGCTTGAGCATGGGAACTTACTTGCTTTCTTCCTTTCTCTCTCTCTCTCTCTCTCTCTCTTTCTCTGTCTGTTTTATTTTGAGACAAAGGTCTTGTTACATTGCCCAGGCTGTCCTGAAATTCATGGTCTTCCTGCTTTGCCTGTTCCATCCTACTAGAATCCCCTCACTAATCATTTGAGCCAGATAGGAGTTTTTGTTTGTTTGTTTGTTTGTTTGTTCGCTTGGTGGTTTTAGCTCACAGTTTGTAAAGGTTTCAGTCCATAATTGGCTGGGTCCAAGGCAGGGTGACTTGGCAGAGGGGTGTCCCAGAGATCCCAGAGGAGAAACAGTTCATGGTGGCAGAAGACAGCAAAAGCAATGAGAAAGGAGAGAGAGAAAAAAAGAGAGAGAGGAGAGAGAGAGAAAGAGTTTGTTTTTGAGACAAGCTCTCTCTATGTAGTCCAGGCCTTCAACTTATTATACAGTTAAGACTGACCTCAAACTCATGATGATCCTCCTGTCTCATCCTCCCAAGTGCTAGGGTTATAGGCATGTGCCACTACACCCAGCTGCCAAGTAGGTTTTCTAATGAACTCTTCTACAACTTTGTGCTAGTCTTACTTTCTGACAGCCATAAATCTTCCATACTCCATAATGTTTCAAACTTAGGAGTCCCTGAAGCTTAAGCCCAACATGCTCTTGCAGGTGGTCAAGTATAGGGTCTAGAGACTGCCAACACAGTGCCAAGGTGAGCCAAAGGGAAACTCTTCATTGTGCCCTGGCTAATATGGTCAGAGTTGGTCTGAGAACTTGGGGCCTGTGTCTCTGGGTAGCCTTACCCACACTGGGAAATGCCTGTATCACAGAGAATATACTTTGGTTAGAGGGCAGGTAGCCTGTGGACCTGCTGTTTCACTTCTCTTCAGTATTGATTTCTTCACCCTGAAAGAGTAACAGCAAATGCCCACCTGGGGCTTCTGATGACAATGGACTGTGGGCAGAGGTTCCATGAGGCACCCATCATTTATTTTCACTGAGGGGAGGAAAGGCCAGCCAGTGAGAAGGGCCTGGACCTTCCAGTGAGCTGGAGACCAGTGGACCTCTCCCAGGTGTGGGGTGCCTCTGGGGCATCTCTCTGCATGCTTGGGATGGGCAGTGGCCCCGTGCTGAACTTCTGGGCCTGGAACTAGGTGGGGGCGGGAGCTGCAAGGGGATTGATCCCAGTGCTGCTGTGATGGCTGGCATGAAGGCTACAGTCTGAGGAGGCCTGAGGATTCCTGCCTGAAAGCAGCACAACTGGGCAATGGGGAGGCCAGGAGATCAGGCACAGGGCTAGAGGGTAGCATGACCTTATGGGCCAGGAAGCCAGACACATGGGAAGTTCCTAGCATTGTTAGCTTGGCCACAGTGTGGATGGCTGCTGGCCCAGGCTCTTTCCCATCTTCTGGGCCTCATAGGCCCCGAAAATCCTATTCCCCAGCCCCAACCAAGCCAGCTCCCTGCTGTCCTTACCTGTATCTTTCCTTGTCATTCCAGCTGCTCAGCTGGGAAGGAAGGTCGCCGTGGTTGACTATGTGGAGCCTTCTCCCCGAGGTAGGCAGCACCCAATGGGTACTCTGTGTCCTGCAGAGTTGGGGTGTGGGGGGGGAGACCCAGTTTACATGCAGATGGTACTGACACCAAAGTCATCTGTCCCCTTCTGTCCAGTCTCCCGAGTGTTCTATTTAATTCATAAGCTGTCAGCACTTTAAAGTTCTTTATTATTTTAAAAATGACTCTCGTTATGGAGACTCACCTGGGCCATGTTTGAGTTGCTGCCTGTCAACACCATGAAGGGACTCTAAGCCTGATAAACAGGAAGCCTCCTGTGCTTCCCTGAATATGAATCCAAATGTGACTTTCTTAGGGCTGGGGTGCCACTCAGTGGTAGAACCTTGCCTAGCATGTGTAAGGCTGCAGGTTCAATCCCTGGCACTGCAAAAAACAAACAGAAAAGTATGCTGTTTTCATTGTCCAGGCACAAGATGGGGCCTTGGTGGCACCTGCGTCAATGTGGGCTGCATCCCCAAGAAGCTGATGCATTATGCCGCGCTGCTGGGGCACGTGATCCAGGGCGCCCACCACTATGGCTGGGAGGTGGGACAGCCCATCCAGCATGACTGGTGAGAAGCCCATGCCTCCAGGTCCTGGTTCTTTTCTGTTATCTTTGGGTAAAGAAGAGATTTATTATCTACTAACTGTGACCAGGAACAGCTGTAGGACCGTGGTTCTCAGCTGGGCGATGCTCTGTACCTGCGCTTCTTGACACTTGGCAATATATGGAGACACTTTTGGTTGTCACTGGGTGGGCGAAGCATTTGCTATGTCTTCTGGGTAGAGCCCGAGAATGCTGCTGAACATCTTATAGTGAGTGCATGTGCTAGCCCTGCCAAGAACCATCTGGCCAAAAGCACTGTTGTAGGGCAGGGAGTCGTTTTATTGAGCTCTTTCGAGAAGGTGACTGATGCAGGCGATGACATGTGACTGCTCAGAGCCCATGCCCAGGTGACTCAGTTTGCAGACAGGCTGCTAGCTGAAAGCTGTGACCTGCGGATGTAGCCACTAAGTCTGAATGGTTATACGCCAAAGGTTCCATTTCCTGAGTGCAGAGGCCCACAGCCCCAAACCCTGGTCAAAGGCAGTGACAGCCCATGGGATGAGTATCACATTGTACCCCTTTGAGCATGCCTCTATGTCTCAGTATTTTTGCAAAGACATTACTCACATCTGTCGTGTATTGTAAATCTCTACAGCTGTCACTGCTGTGGGTTTTCATTTTGTTTTGTATGTCAACAGGAAGAAAATGGCTGAAGCTGTGCAAAACCATGTGAAATCCTTGAACTGGGGCCACCGTGTCCAGCTGCAGGACAGGTACTGAGGCTTTGCCAGCCTTGGTGGCAGGGCAGGCCATTCTCCTAGATATCCCAAGGTCATTTTCTATTGGGACAAGTCAGTACTGCGTGGAGTACACCCTGGCAGGCTCTAGGGCCAAGGCAGCTGTAAAATGTGGGGTGGGGAGTGGGGATGCAGATAAGGAGTGCACAGAGCAGCTGCTGTGGGAAGTGGGGTACACCCTGCAGGCCCAGAATTGAGTAGAATCCAGGAGCAGTGAGGAGCAAAGGATGGGCACATTGGCTGCATGGCTGGAGCCTGGGGAGTGAGGGGAGCAGTCAGGGCCAAGGCGACCTTCAAGCCTGAGTGTAAGGACATGACTGGGCCCTGGGCTGACAGGGCCAGTGAGAGGCCGGCTCTGTGGCAGTGTTATTTCTCTAGGGAATTCCCTGTTCTGCCACAGTCATGGGAGTAGAGCTGGGAAGCTCCAAGTTGGGCAGCAAAGAAAAACTTCAAGTACCATCCTACAAACCCACACCTCTCTCCTCTCAACTGCTACACTGTGAGTTCTACACTCCCAGCTCCAACACTGTGCACCCACCACCCACCTCGCTATATCCCTTCCAGCTTCTGCGGTACTCATGGAGGGCCTTGGTGTTTCCTGCTGGAGCACATGTGCCTGTCTGACCCTTCCAGCCTGAGACCACCATTTTTGTCCCTCTTGCGGATTCCCAGACCAGAGGCTAAGCCTGTCCCCAACTGACACCTTCTTCTGAGGATTGGCACTTACAGAGCTTGGCTCCTAGCTCTGCCCTTTGCCCCTGTGAAGATGGTGGCCCTCAGGTTGGAGATCTCACCTGTGCAGCTTTGCCTGGTCCCCTGGGGTCTTTCTAGAGCTCCACAGCAGGTGGCAGTTCTGTGTTCACTCAAGCCAGGGAAGCTGGGCCCCTTCTCGGTTCCTGAGCTTCACCAGCACTCTTCTGTCAAGGCGCTTAGCTGCTTCATGCTGCAGAGACTTTTGTCTTGCCTCCTCTGTGGAGTTCTGCATTCCTGAGTTTGGTTTGCAGGGACAATGGACTCAGAGCTCCAGGCAGGTGCCTGGCAGGCCTTACCCCGGGCCAGCTCCACGGCCCCCTTTAGAGGGAGTCTCAGGGACCTTGGCTGTTTCTACTTTGCCTTATTATGAGTAATGTTCGTGGATGTCATGTGTCTGTCATATGGCTGGTCCTGGTGGCCAAGATAAGTGAAAAGCCTTTCCTGCAGTAACTTTCTTCAGCCTGGGAGGTGCTGGGGTTGAAGAGGGAGAACACAAGAGCAAACAGAGGTAAAGCTGTTCCCAAAGCACTGAGAACCCACTGCTGCACCTTGGCCTTTGTCACTACAGAGCAGGGGTCATTTCTTCCCAGCACACCTTTCTACCTACTGTTTTGCTCCACAGGCCTTATCACACATGTTCTCCTGGGTTCGCCGAAGACAGAGGGCAGCACACACCTTAGCTCCCTGCAGACATGCCAGGGTGACAAAGACTGACCTTAGGGAGGCCTGACCCTTTCTTATTGCCCACCAAGCCCTGTGTGTAGACTCTCAACATAATGCTGAGCTTCTGTCCCTGTCTCAGTATCTGTGACCACCATGTCTCTAGCAACATAGCAGAAGAGACACAGTGCTCCTTGGGCTACTCACATTTCTTGTTATGGGTTTCTTTTTGCCTTTTCTTTTTATTTTTTCTGTCTTGCAAGTACTAGGAATTAACCCAAGGTCTCACCCATATTAGGCAAATCCTTTGCCCCTTGACTGTAGCCCCAACCCTAGATTTCACTTTTTAGCAGTCTGCACAGTGCTGCCTATTTAATGCAATTGCTGAGGTTTAATTTGCAGAGAAAATATGTAAGTGTTTGAAAATCTTATTTTTACTTTGCAGAAAAGTCAAGTATTTTAACATCAAAGCCAGCTTTGTCAACCAGCACACAGTTTGTGGCATCACAAAAGGAGGGAAGGAAGTGAGTAAGGCTTCTCCCGTGCTGCGTGGCTGCGTGGCTTCTCTTGGATGGTATCATAGAGGTTGGCAGCTGATGCCAGACTTGTTGAACTTGCGTGGTGTTCTAGTGAAAAGCACTGTTGGTGGGCCCGGGATTTAGCCCAGTGGCTTAAGCACCTGCCTGGCAAGCGCGAGGTCATGAGTTCGATCCCCGGTACCAAAAAAAGAAAAGCACTGTTGGCATGGAACAGTTGGCTTCTTTTGAGGTTGTACTTCTTTAAAGCGATTCAGCAGGGCTGGCGTGTAGCTCAATGGTAGAGCACATACCTAGGTTTGATCCTCAATACAACAACAACAACACCGCCAAGTGTGTCAGATGTACCTTGTACCACACTGCCCTGCTACTTGGGATGACCTGACAGGGAAGGTGCCACCATCCTCACTGGATTATGGGAGGATTTGAGGTGACAAGATGTCTCTACTGGTTACATGTAAACTGTGAAGTGCGTGGAGTTAGAATGGCTCTTGTCCCTATTTTCTGTCCCTCTCTTGTCCGGTAGACCCTTGATATGATCCTTGCCCTGTGGGATCTCTGAGCTGCAGGCAGGGCTAGCATGGAGGCTACTACCCTGCAGCACCTCTGGGCATTTGAGCCCTTTGGATGGGTGACCACAATGTAGTTTTTGTTATTGTTGTTTTTGGTACTGGGAATGCTTGTGCTGCTGAGCTGTACCCTCAGCCCCACAATGGGGTTTTGACCTGTGGCTTTCTTGGTTTATTCTGCAGATGCTACTCTCAGCTGAACACATTGTCATTGCTACTGGAGGGCGGCCAAAGTACCCCACACATGTAAGTGTCCCCAAAGCTGGGTCCTCCTCCACATCCCAGCACATTCATGGTCCCTGGGCTGTGTGTGCTCAGTGCTTTCCACTAGAGCCCTCCACCCTGGTGTTTCTTCTGTATTCGCTGGCATCACTTTCCTTTCCAATTGACCTCTATGTTGTTCAGTCCTCAAAACCATTCTTATGGCACTCTTCAACTGGCTCCTGGGTACCACTAGGCCTAATATCCTTTCACCCCACAGTCCCTTCTCTTCCTTTTTTTTTTTTTTTAAATCTGAGGTGTCACTATATTCCCAAGGCTGGCTCCCAAATCCCAGACTCAAAAGATCCTCCTGCCTCAGCCTCCCAAACATCCAGGACTGTAGGCAATAGCACCAAATCTGGTCCTAGTATCCCTTCTAACTCTCCATTGTTGATTCCTTTTCTCTTCAACCTTAAAATATTGGAACATCTAAGATTTAAGCCTTCTTTACCTTTCCCTTATTTCTCCAATTTTTAAAAATGTGAAATAAACTTCAGCCTTTTATAGAGTACAGTTCAATGGATTTTAGTAAATTAAGAGTTGTGCAACCATCAATTACCATCAACGGCCTCCAGAACTTCTTGGTCATCCCAAATTGATCCTCTGCATCTATTAAATAATAGTTCCCTATGCCCTCCTCCCCAGCCCCTGGTACCCACCATTCTACTTCCTGTCTCTATTACTTGATTGTTCTAGTTGAGTCATATAAGTAGAATCATACAATATTGTCTCTGTGTGGCTGTCCAAGGTTCATCTATGTGGTAACAAGTGTCAAAATTTTCTTCCTTTTTAAGGTTGAAAACTATTAGCAGTGTATGTATATACCAATTTTATATACCCACTTATTCAGTGATGAATAGTTATTCTTTTTAGCTATTATGTGCTGTACTTCTATGAGTGACTGTGTAAAAGTTCTTTGTGGTCATAGTTTTCATTTCTCTTATCTACTAAAGAATAGAATTTCTTTTCTTTTCTTTTCTTTTCTTTCCTTTCCTTTCCTTTCCTTTTTTTTTTTTTTTTTTTACCAGAGATCAAACTCACAACCTCGCCCTTACAAGGCAGGTACTTATGCTGCTGAGCTAGATCCTCAGCCCTTTTTTTTGAGACATGATCTTGCTAGCTTGAACTCACTATGTAGCCCAGGTTGGACTTGAACTTGTGATGATCCTTCTGCCTCAGCCTCCAAGTATGGGGACTACAGGCATGCACCACCATTGTCTGGCTTCTTAAACCAATCTTGAAAAGTACCTATTCTGTATTATGTATGGCCACTGACATCTACTTAGATAGATAGCTTAGTGGTCAAAAAGGACTGGGGATATTCTTAAATACCAGGAACTATAAAATCTCCCAGTCTATGCTGAAGGCTCTGTTGTATGTGAGTTGCCCCTTAAATTCTTCCTTGGCCTTCACTTCCTGCTTGTGCAGAGATCAAAGCCAGTGCCAGGTGAACCCAGGGCTTCTTCAGTCTTCCCTGGTATGTGTGCAGCCCAGTCTGCATGACTGGCTGTTGAGATTCCCAGGAATGTGTTAGAGCTCTTCAAGCCCTGTGATACCTTATTCTCAGCTTTGCCTTTTGAGCTTTTTGATTCATCTGTTTTTGCCTCACCTATTCTCCATCACTGCAGGCAGCTGTAAAGTTAAAACAAAACATTAGGCTAGAAGCCTCAGAGGCTTTTAGCACTGGGCAATCTGGAGCAAGGTCAGAACCACAGCTAGGTCACATGCTGAGTGTTCTTGGGCAGGAGGGTTTGAGTGGCCTAACCTTAACTGCCACTTCTATCTTGTGCTCACTCTGGAAATGGGAAGGAGAAAAGACCAGTGGAACATGAGTGCCTCCTGTCACAGGGGACCTGTCCTCTGTCTGTCAGGCCAGCAAGAACAGCCACTAGAAGGACCCTAGCTGCTTGTGCACAGAGCTGTCTTCAGGTGGCTACCTGGCTCTACAGGATGACACAGTTCATTGTTTAACAGGTTAGGCTCCTGGTGATTATCCATAAAGCCCTTGAAGGCCACAGTTGTTCCTGAGCGCCTAGTAGTCACATTTTCTCCTTAGAGGTATGGGGCAGAGTTGTACCTCCTTCCAAACAGTGGGCCCTGTGAAGGAGTCCCACTGTTTGGAGTCCCACTACCCCATCTGGTTCTGCTGTGCTGAATGACTGCTGGGATATCCACATGTACACAGGAGAGTGAAACCAGAGTTCCTGGCTTGGGAGGAGGCAGCTCAGTGGTCCCTCTACTCTCCCAAATGTAGACTTGGTCTCCACCATGTGTTTGTCTTCCCTGGGTGCCTACCAAGACTTGCTTGTGTTTTTCTTTCTGGTACTAAAGATTGAACTCAGGCACCCCAGCTACTGAGCTATATCCACCAGCTCTTTTTAAATTTTGAGACAGCGTTTTGCTAAGTTGATCAGGGTGGCCCCAAACTTGCCATTCTCCCGTGTCAGCTTTCCAAGTAGCTGAGATTACAAGTATATATTATCGTGACTGTCTAACTTGTGTTTTAGTACCCATGATTTTCACAACTTTTGATTCTCCTTGGACAAACTAGAGAAATTTCTGGCTTGCTGGCTTGCTTGCTTATTTATTTATTTATTTATGCCCAGTTCCTCTCTCTTAGCATGGCTTACTCTCACAGAGTAGACTAGAGGGACTCTCCATTTCGGGTTTTCCCTTACCTGTTTAGTTGACCCTCGTCAGGAATCTATGATTCCTAGGTACATAACTCACCCAGACTAGCTTTAGAAGGTACTAGGTGCATCCAGCCTGCAGCCTGGTGCCCTCAGAGCTCTTTCCCATGTACTGCCCTGCTTCAGCCTACAGTGTGATATTCTGCTCATGTACTGCTCCTTTCCCCAGGTCTGTCACTGGGATGCTGCACAGCATCTTAACCTCTGATTTGCTGATCTCTCTTTGCCCATTTTTTTTTTTGTACGCCTGGAACCCTGGGCTCTGGGTGCTGCTCCCTTGGTCTGTATGTCTCCATCTCCTTCACAGATACCTGGATTGTCCCAGGGGTCAGCTGTCTGACCTCTGAGGCTGCTATGCCTGCCTTGGGGCTTTGCCCTGGGTCTGCATCAAGATTAAGGAAAGTTACCAGGTGCACACTTATAATCTCAAGTACTGTGGAGGGTGAGGCAGAAGGATCACAAGTTCAAGACCAACCTGGGCAATAGCAAGACTGGCTCAAAATAAAACATAAAAAAGGGGTTGACAGTGTGGCTCAAGGGTAGAGCATCCCCCCTGCCCCACCAAAAAAACAGCCAAGGAGAAAGCTCTGAAAGTAGAGAGAAAAGCTGCTACCACATCTGCCTGGGAAGTCCCTTGCCAAGATGTGCTCCGTACTTCCAGCACCAGGCAGAGAGCACACCAAGATAGATACAGACAGGACACCTGTCCCCACTAAGGCTCAACCTGAAGACAAGGATGTAGGGCAAAGAAGATCTGTCCAAATGTGGGCTGGTTGAGTTGTTTCTGCAGAAGAGGCATTTTGGGAAATTCGCTGGGACAGAACAGATGCTAGTCTTGTCACATTGCTGCTTTTTTCCTTGATAGATTGAAGGTGCCTTGGAATATGGAATTACAAGTGACGACATCTTCTGGCTGAAGGAATCCCCTGGAAAAACGTAAGGCTGATGTGTGCAGGATGGGCGTCTTCCTTCTGTTCACTGCTGCTCAGTTCTGAAGACATCTTTCCAGCTTCTGTAAAAGAAGAAAAGAAAGCTGGATATGTGCACCCTCTGCAGGGCCGTTGACACTGTTTCCCATGGCTGTCTTAGAAGTGATAATATAGATGTCACATAAAGTGAGCCAGCCATTTAGTATCTAGGTCAGTGGTTGTCCCTAGGGTTCCCATTAGGTCCCCCTTAGACATTAGGAAAGGCCTCACTCAAATGTCTCTAGTCATCTGTCTTGTATATTGGGATTCTCTGAAATCTGGAAAAAGCTTCAGAAGCCTCAAAAGCCATAACCCAGTTGTAGGAGTGATCCAAGTAGCGTGCGAGCAGCACACCTATGCTAAGTGCGCTTGCTTGCTCCCAGAGATGTGCTGGTTCAGGGATCCCAGGTCCAGTAAGCTGTTCCTGCCTGTGCGTGCGACTTACAGGTTGCATGGATCATGCTGGCCACCAGAGGGCAGCAAAGGCTTGGTTGCTGGCAGTGGTTGGCAGCCTCTGTGCTTACCCACGAGAAAATACTGGTGAAGCCGTCAGGAGACTGAGGCAAGGGGATTCCTGAGAGTTCAAGGCCAGCCACAACTATGCAGTGAAACCCTGTCTCAAAAAAAAAAAAAAAAGTATGCGTTGTGTGCATGTTGCAGTGGGTGTGCTTGCATGTGCAGCTGGGGAGTGTGTATGTGTGTGTCACATCGTTTCATATTTACAAAGCAGTGTCTGGTCTTGAGTCCCTCACATGGTTATGGTGCAGCTTCTTTTACCTTTCATCCATGAATGAACATCTCAGTAGTTTCTCACCCCTATACATGCTACAATAAAACCCTTTGATATGCATCTATGTACACCATCACTTTTCCCAATTTATAGTAAAATACACATAAAATACCCCTTTTGACCCAAGCTGGGTGGTTCATGCCTGTAATCCTGGCACTCTGGGTGGCTAAGGCAGGAAGATAACAAATTTAAGCCCAACCTGAGCAACTTAGCAACTTAGCAAGACCTTGTCTCAAAATCTAAAAATTTGAAAAAGAGCTGGGATGTAGTTCAGTGTGAAAGCCCTGTTTCATCACCAGTTTAAAAAAAAATTACTATCCTGGCCTTTCTAAGTGTATGGTTCACTGATACTAAATGTACAGTCATCACCACCATCCATCTCCAGAACTATTTTCATCCTCCCCACCTGAAATTCTTCACCCATTAAACCATAACTCTTCATCTCCTTCACTCCCAGCTCTGGGAGCCACCATTCTCTTTTCTGTTTTTATGAATGTGACAACTCTCCCTGCCTATTGCTGGGGACACACAGCATTTGTCCTTTTGTAATTGGCCTATTTCACTAGCATAATTAAGATTCCTCCATGTTGGAGCACATGTCAGAATTTCCTTCCTTTGTAAGACTGAATAATGCCATACTGCTGGCAAATATCAGGTTTTGTTGATATCACATTTCATTTACCATTCATCCACCCATGGGCACTTGGGTTACTTGTACCTCTTGGCTATCATGGATAACACAGCTGTGAACATAGGGCTACAAATACGATTTGTTTCCTACTTCTAGTTCTTTTGGGTAGAGAGCTAGAAGTGGAATTGCTAGGACTTTTTGAAACGCTGCCAAACTGTTTTCCTCAGCAGCTTCAGCATCTGGCATTCCCGCCAGCAGTGTGATAGGGCTCCAGTGTCTCTACGTCCCTACCAACACTTGTTGTTCTCTAGTCCTGATGAATGGGGTGGTTTTATACATGTTATATATATCTAATAGGGTCTTTCCCAGAAAATCCTGGTCCAAGGGTTGATGACCTTCAATCTCACATTTTGCTACAGGCTAGCTGTACCTCATCCTATGTGCGCTTTTACCTGCTTCTCCACATCTTGCCTATCGGCTTATTTGTAAAGCATCAGTGGACCAGTAGTAATGGCACATACCTATCCCAGCTACTCTGGAGTCTAAGGCAAGAGGATCACAAATTTGAGCCTAGCCTTGGCCACTTGGTGACACTTGGTCTCAAAAATAAGTAAAATAAAATAAAATAAAATAAAATAAAAAGACTGGAGCTATAGCTCTGTGCTCCCTAGGTGTAATCCTCAGTACAAAAATACAAAATAGAAAGGAGTGTCTCTTCCAGTTTTTGTGCAGTAGCCATAGTCCCTGATATCTTGGCACATGTTAGCCCCTCCCTGTCTACAGCTGAGCTCATGCCAATTTGTATCCTTCTATCTGCTGTCTTCCACCAGATTCTCAGATTGTAGTTTGGCTTTTGATGTCATCATATTTTTTTGCAATTATTTATTTATGTATTTATGGTACTGGACTGGGAATTGAACTCATGGCCTCATGGATGCTAGGCAAGCACTTTACCACTGACCTATACACCCAACCCAAGTTTTTAATTCTTTAGATTGTCACATTTATCACTTTATTCCTTTATGCTGTAGTTTCTCTGTTATCTGGATTTTTTGGTTTTGTTTGGTTATTTGTTTAACAGCACTGAGAATTGAGCACAGGGCCTTACACGTGCTAGGTAAGTGTTCTATCATGTAGCTACACCCCTAGGCCCTTGTGTTTTTTTTTATTTTTAAAATTTTTTACTTATTTATGTTTTTGGGTATATAGTACCAGAGATTGAATTCAGGGCCTTTGCACTCAGCTATATCCTCTGCCCATTTATTTATTTAGTTATTGTATTTTGAGGCAGGATCTTGATAAGTTGTCCAGGCAAAGCCCAAAATTTATGATTCTCCCACCTCAATCTCCCAGAATGCTGGAATTACGGTCGTGCACCACTACTCCTGGCTTGATTTTTTTACCTTTGCGTATCTGCTAGATTAAGCACACTCTGATTCTGTTTACTACAATCAGTCATCTTTTTATGTATTTACTGGTCTTTGTTGAAACTGAGAGTGTCTCTGTGTGAGTGTGTGTGTGAGTGAGTCATAAGTTTGGTCCTTAGCCCACTTTCTATCCAGTTGGTTTCTCTTATCTTTTTCTTATCTTCCAGCTGGTTTGTGTAGTAGAGATAGGATCCTGTGTTATACACAGAGCAGATTTTCTCAGCTTCTCATGTCTTTTAACTTGTATAATGTACAAATGGTTTTCTTTTTTTTTTTCGATGTAACTTAAATCTCTTTTTACAGTTAATGGCTTTTAGATTTATTACATGTTCAGAAAGGCCTGCCCCACCTCCAAGATTTTTTTTTTTTAAAGTTCCTGTATTTTCCTGTAGGGTTTCCACAGCCTGGATTTTCCTCCACTGTAATCTTAGGGCTGGTTGCCATTGTTGGTGGGTTACCAGGGTGCCCCTGCTGGGTAACAGGATGATTCCCACCCAGGGTCCACAGTTGCGCCTCTGGCCACAGGGACTGTTGTTTCGAATCTTCTTGGTTTCTTTCACATTGATTTCCTTTGGAGGAATTTAGACATGGTTTCTTAGCCTCTCTGTAATGTTCTCTGTGCTGGACCTGTCTTGAAACAGCGTTGAATGTGTGGCAGCCTAGAAGGCCAGCCCCTGCCCTGCTCCTCTGCCCAGGCTGTAGCCTCCTGTGGGCTCAGGTGATTATCATGGCCTGTCACCGGGGCAGCGTTTTCTGAGTTCTGGGCCTGCACATTTATGGGAAGGGGGACCCCATTTGGGGATTACACAGTGGTGAAGTCCAGGGAGGATCTGGCTCCAGTGGCCAAGATCTGACTCTTCTGGCCTGTGACTCAAGGGCTAGTTCTCTGTGACTGTGTTGTGGGTAGCCAGCTCAGCCAGGAGGACATGGCCTCAGATATTTTGGTCAGGAAAGAAAGTGCAGTGTTTATTTTCTTCAGAAAAAAAACATTTAGGAGATTTTTTTTTTAAAGCTCTTTAGTTTAGAAGGAATCTAGGTATGTTATTGTTTAAGAAAAAAAGTGTTTGCAATGTATCAGTCACCCGTTTCATTCTGAACATGATTTATGTGAGGAAATGGTTTTTTTAAAAAATTAAGCTGGAGATATATCCCTGTACGATGCTTCTGTGAAAATGCAGCTTTTGTCCAACGCTGTTAATGCAAGTTGTAACAGTGTAATACGGGAGTGAGTGTTTACATGTTACATTCCTCTGCAGCAGTCAAAATAAGCCCGGAGGGTCTACAGTAGCATTTCTGTATTTTATCAGCTTGGGCTGGGGCTGAGGGGAAGGCCTCCGCTCACACTTGGAGGGGCTGTTTCTGCCAGATTTATTTGCCTTATAAATATTCCCCATGTTTATTTTAACTCGCCTTTAAAATGGAGCTGAAATTAATATGGACCCTAGGGCTGGCCCTCTGGCCTCCAAGTGCCTCCTGGAGTTGGGTAGGAACATTTTGACTGCTTGGTCCCAGCCTGGAGGATTTTGGGCCCAGCGTGCCTGGACCTCTGCTGGCAGTGGACCCTGAGTCTACTGATTGGCGACTCTGCTGAGGATGGGTCCCATCAGCCCCAGCCAGCCAGGTCTCTCTGATGCAGTCTGCAGGATGCACCCCAACCTCCTTGTCTTTCTCCATACATAAGTACAGGCAGCCACTGTGACTTTCAGTATATCTCTATGGGACCCAGGGACTAGTAATTTTAGGTCTCCCCTTAGATGAGGCCTACACTACTTTAACCTCTGAAGGCTGATCCACACTGCCTTTGGGCATCACATAGGAAGCCTTCCTTTCCTCTTGGCTGGCATCAGGTCTCAGGGAGCTCAGGACTGGACAGATGGCAGAGATGGGGCAATCATGCCTGAGCCCTATCTGCAGGAGCCAGAATTAAGGCCCACTTTTCATTCAACAGCTGGGTGTCAAGCAAACAAGGCCACATCTGTTGGGCAGAGCAAGCTAAATGCCTGGGTCAGAGCCCACAAAGGTGACCAGCCAGTATAGAGAACCCCTGGAAAGGCAGCATGAGTTTGCTGCAGGGGAGGGACTCTCAGGGCTCAGGGGACATCTTGGCTGCCTCAGACGCTCAGTCTGGTCAGTGCAAGGGCCCTGTGTGGGACTCCTGGTTGACACCTGCTCAGTCTCAGCTGTCAGCTTTGAGTCTGGCTTCATTCCCTTTTCTATTATTGTTTCTTTATTCTTGTATCAAATCCAGCATAGGTTGAAGAACAGATGAGAGTCTAGGATGGGGGTAGCATCCCCTGGGGAGGCAGCAGGCGCCCCTTCAGGAGAAGCGGGCAGTGGGATAGTGTAGCCAGTTGTACACCCTCAGCCAGGAAGGTTGGGATGCTGAGGGAATGTGTGGCTTTGCAGTACTGAGCCATTCTGTTCTGCAGAGCAGGGCCCTGAGAGGTGGGAGAATGTGAAGGTGAGAAAGGTGATTTTGCCCTCAAATTTCTTTGAGGAAGCAGGCATGGAGTTGGAATTCAAATGCAGCCCCCAAAATCCTGCAGAGGAGTCCTGATGAATAAGGGAGGTCAAGGAGCTAAGCTCGACCTCCAGCCCCACAGCCCATGCCATTTTCTGGTCTTCTCCCCACCTGGAGGGCTGCCCACCTTGAAGCCTCTGCACCCTGGCATACTTGGGCATGGCTGCCCAGCTTGTGTGGGCCCAGTGCTACCTCTGCCTTCTGTGCTTGCATAACCTGGGCTCTGCCTTCTTTGACATCAGGTTTCAGGGCTCAGGTACCCTAACCCCAAAGCAAAGAACTGTCTTTCAGAACCCCTTTGTCTCCCTGCAAATTGATTGAGACTTTTACCTGCGCCCACTGTATCTGAAAGTCAGCTTTCTGCAAAGCTAGGCTAAGCTAGCAGCACTGGGCTAGGGAAGAAGACTTGAATGAGCCCGCAGGGTACCTCTTCTCCCACATTGGGTCTGCTTTGAGGCTCAGGAACTGAGTTGCTGTTTGAAGGTAACAGCCACAACCTGCTTGTTTCTGCTGTCTGCTCAGGGGACCTCGTCCAAATCCCCAGGGGATTACAGAGCATGAGAATGCCCTGTCTCTTAGCTGCCAGCCCAGCTCAGGGAGGGAGCCCCCAAGTTTACCCAGGGACGGAGGAGACCAAGGGTGTCCCAGAATGTCCACTTCTGTGGCTGCTTTAGCAGCCGAACAGTTTCCATCCTTGGGTTCTCAGGGCTTTGTGAAGCAGGGAGAATGGTTTTATAATTTGGGAAGAAATTCACACTGCCTGTCAAGAGTTTGTCATGGGAGGGACTGTTGTTTGACCCTACTATGAAGGTTCAGAAGCCTGGCCAGCTATCGTAGTCATTTTTCTCTCTTCCTAAGCATAAGAGGGAGGAAGGTAAACTTTATTTTGGAGAGAACCACAGCTGTTTATTTAGACGTGGCTGCTGCTTACCAGTCTCATTTTCTGCATGACCTCCACATTTGTTTGGTATACTATCCTGTGTCCATCAAAAGGAAGGTTAGCCATTTACATGGGACTTGCTTTCCCAGATCATAAAGCATGGCTTCCCACTGCTTGTGTGCATCCCCGTGGCTCAGACATTACAGGTTCAGGGTACTTTGGGGTATCTGTTACCCGGAGGTTGGTCAGTGGAGTCTCCACCAGGTCCAGCATTGGGCACAACAGGATCATATGGGGCTGGCAGACCTCTGGCAAGCCCAGAGCCAGCCCTCATTGGGGTGGTGCCCGCCCCCCAGGCCCCTACCCTGTGCTGCCCACAGCTCTGTAACACGGCTGGCATTTCCTGTGTTGGCAGGACTGCCAAGGGGCCAGGTGGTCCCTGAGACTGTCACTTGTGTGGGTGTGCTTTCTGGAGAGAGGATCAGGGCCTTCAGGCTCCAGAGGCAAATGGATGGCTTTTAAGCCTGGGCTTCTCTGGCCTGTGTTAATGCTTTTGTTTTTACTTCCTCCCCTGTTCTGATTTTGAATTAGAAAGCCTGCTCTGTGATTAGGTTAATCGCATGGTAGTTATACCTCCCTGGAAAATGTACACCAAAAAGCACAGAGGTCTGAGCTGACTGGAACACACACAAATTTGGATTCATGGCTCATGGGATACAGAATGGTGGCTTCTATGTGAGTGGGCAGATACCTTGGTTTCAGGGGTTCTTTTGTTTTTTGTAGCACTAGGGATTGAACCTAGGCTGTTGAACTTAGTCCTTTTTTAATTTTTATTTTGAGATTGGGTCTTGTTGAGTTGGCTAGGTTGGCCTTAAACTTGCTAGCCTGTCTTCCTCTCCCAAGTGATTGGGATAATCAGAATGCAGTGATAAGTCCAGAGTTTCTAGCCCTCAGGTCTGCTAAACTGACTTCTGCCTATACCACCATCCTCCTTGTAGCTGGCCATAGCCTGCGATGGTTGCTGCACCTCTGTAGCTGGTGTGAGTGCCAGTGACTCTTATGTGTCCCCCAGCTCTGTCCAGACTAAGCATGTTTCGTGGAAGCCCATCTGCGTTTGACTGTCTCCGGGAACTCTCTGCTCTTTGTGACTGGAGGCTTTGACGTCTGTCCTTGTTTTTCCTCCAGCATTTTCATATGCTATGCAGTTGGAAGGGAGTTCTCTGTTTGAGTTCTTATATCCTGTATTCTTCTAATAATAAACATTCTCATTATTTGATTAATTGGGGAAAGAGAGTAAAAATCAATAGTGACAAAAATCATTGTTCATGAAGACAAAAAGCCCAGAGTTGTCTTGGAACCAAGAGGATGAGAGCTTTCGTTGAGAGATCTCAGTTGCACACGTACAGTCAAGGAAGCCCACTTAAGAGTGTGCCTGATTGGTGTCTACCTTACCCTCAGTCAGCAATTTGTTGTATTTATCTTTTAATTTTTTTTTTATTTTAAAGAGAATAAAACCAAGCAAAATAAAACAGAATTAAGCCAATCAAAACAAACCAGTGTAAGTGACATAAGACTTCAAAATAATAGAAAATCAACAATGGTTACCATAAGGCCTCTTGTTGTCTTCAAAATAGCTACAGATATCTTCAGACATAGTAAAAATCAAACAAAACAGAATAGAGCCAATAAAAACAAAACAATGAATGCAATAAAGGACTTCAAAACAAGACAATAGTAAATCCAAAATGGCTACCATAATATATCCTGTTATCTTTGAAATAGCTGCCCATGCCATTGGATATAACAAAATCAAACAAAACCAAACAGAATAAAACCCAACCCAACAAAACAATGAAATGATACAGGACTTCAAAACAAGACAATAGGGAATTAACAGTGGCTACCACCATCAAAAGGGGATCCCCCATAGATACTGCACTGCATGTTGTTATCCCCCTAATAGATGATCAGACCACAGGCCCTAGACCTCCAAAGTCAGTGAAACCCTAAACACTACAAGCATTGAATTGTATTTTACCTCAATAGCTATCATCACAGCCTGTGTTTCTCCGGATCAGCTGGTCGCTTATGGGGGTGGGTAGGGTAGGGAGTTTTGGCTCTTGTTTCCCAGCCTGCACACCGGAAGGGGCTGGCATCTGGCTGTCCCTGCAGCGGCCCCCACATGACCCTGATTCACAGGGAGGGCTTGCTTCTTGGTGATTTCTTGTTCTCTTCCCCTGCAGTCTGCAGATGGTGCTGACTCACAGGAAAAGACTAGGGTCTGGCTGTCTCCACAGCGGCCCATACATGATACTGATTCACAGGGAGGTCTTGCTTCTTGGTGACGTCTCAGTCAGCTATTTGGAGCTGGCACCTGTGAAGTGGGAGCTTCTTCCTACACTGTGTGGCCACAGGGACAGGTGGTTCTGGGTGCTGTGAGGGCTCTGAGGGCAGAACAGTGGTCCCCAGCTCCACTGTTAGCTCCCTATGCAGTTCTGGGGGGCTGGCACATATGAAACAAACTTTGTATTTATTTGAGACAGGGCCTCTTTATGTAGCCCACGCTGGCCTCAAACTTGTAGTGTTCCTCCTGCCTCAGCCTCCCAAGTGCTGAGATTATAAGTGTGTGCCACCATACCCACCCAGAAATGAACTATTTTTGCCAGAATCAGGAGACCACATTGTTTTGTTCTCAGCAATGGAGAAGGGCTGAGAAAAGGTCCATCCCACTGTCCTGAAGCCTGGAGGCTACAACCAGCTCATTCTCCAAGGAGGGTCAGCAAGCAGGCTCCTAGATAGCAGGGAGGCCCTGTTGGCAATGGAAGGGCCACACTGGTGCCACTGCTCTAGTGCCTGCACAGCTCAGCAGGATACAGAGTCTTTTGTGGGCACCACTGGAAGCAGTGAGTAAAGGACACTGTGTGTTAAGCACTGACACACTTTCCCCAAGTGGATCTGGCTGTTAGGGCAGGATATTCACCACAGATGAATGCTGTTTGTACTTTAAGTAACTTGTAATTTCATATCCTACAGGCTTATGCCTTTCACCATATCCATCAAATCCAAAGAGAGTTGTTATATACTTATACAAATGTACTTTCATGTGTTACATGTGCATGTGCACCCATGTCTGTTTCTTAGGCACTGCTAGCCCTGCATGGGACCTGGAAGGCATCTCTGCTCTCCTGCTCTCCTTTTGTCCTTCTCGTACACTCAGTGGGGTTGTGTGACCACCTGAGACCACTTTGCACCCAACCAGGTAGCTTGGTTCCATCCCCAGCTCCTGAGGAAGCAGCATGCCACATGCTTCCCACAGGACACCTACAGTATTCTAAGGGATATGCTGCTTCTTGAAATGGAATTATATCATTAGTACCTGCCAGGATTAATGCTGACATTGGGCTTATCCATCTTTCTATCACTTCCTCTTGTTCAAAGGCTGACGGGTGATCTAACAAGCCCACCCACATGCAGCCAACCTGCCTGAGAGTTCCTGTTCTGTTGTGTTTTGAGCCTATTTGCATGTGTGTATTTTCATGTGTGTATTGGTGATTCTGAACATGCACATTTGTGTACGTGTATGAGTGTACACATGTGCAAAAAAGTGATACGATTGTGTATGAGTGTGCACTACACATTGTAGTACATGTGTACACAACAGTGTGATGTGACTGTGCATATGTGCATGCCAGTGTGCCCACAAATATGTGTATGTGCATGCACATGGGTGTGTGCAGATATGTGATATACAAGTGTGCCTATGACTATACATGTGTGGATGTACCTGTGAGTCAGTGTATGCATATGCATGCACACTCATATGGAGTGCAGGATTGACCACAGGACAGGATTTATACTAAGTGGGTCGGGAATGTAGCTCAGTAGCAGAGCACTTGCTTAGCATCTGCAAGACCCAGGGTTCAGTATTTCTACCACAAACAGCAAATCAAAAAGTACTAGAGCAAATATTTCTAGTGAATCTCAGCATCCTGTGTCCTCCACCCTGTGTTCTCAGCTATTGCTTCAGGGAGCTGGCTTTCCTGGCCCTGGGCCTAGCTCTGGGACAGGACAGGCTGCATGGGTCTTCCACCCTGGTTTTCTGTAGTCTCAATGTGTTGTATTCACATAATATGCTTTCCCAAGGAAACCCTCCCCCTCCTCCTATCTGGTTCCCTCACCATCCCGCAAAGCATTTCCCTGCTTCCACCTTGGCTGCAGGAGGCCCAGAGGGTCTCGAGGCAGAACTCATCTCAGAGCAGGAAGAAAACTGTGCTTCTCCTAATGAACATTTCTTGATGCAGCTGCAGAATCCTGAAACTGCCTGGTTCCTATCTTGGGACAGGTGCTATTTGTCACTGACCACATGCCCTTCACCACCAGGCAATTTGCTGATTCAATAATATTGTTTGTCATGTTGTATTTCACAACTGTAGCCTCTGGGAAGTGGGCTTTGTGTCTTGGATGACCTATTTGAACAGTCAGCCTCAGTGCTCATTAGCTGAGTGCCTGGCACAAAACAGAAGGGTCCTTCTGTGTCCCATCCTTGAGATGACAGCTTGTGTGCCCATGTGGACTATGTAACCACTTACTCCCTGTGCTTTCTATTCCTCTGACAGGTTGGTGGTTGGGGCCAGCTGTATCCTTTGCTAGTGTGTAGGTAGCTGTCCTGTGACATGGACTTGTGTTCTTCATGTCATGTTCTTCCTGACTGCGTTCCCTTGTGATGGCCCCTTTGCTTCCTTGGATTAGGCTTGTTGGGCTTTTTGGGGCAGAGAGTCTGTGCCCAGGGGACAATTTGATGCTGACCTCTGTGGCCAGGGCTTGCTGGAAGCTCTTCGTGAGCCACACACCGAGACAGCCAGCCAGTTGGGGCAGCTGGACACGGCCGTGAGGCAGCCAAGTGATCTCCCTCGAGAGCTGTCGGCTCCGGTCTCGTTCCTTCAGAAGGAGCAGTCAAACCAGCAGGGTTAAGAGAGGAGCCCCACGGGGCCCAAGGTCAGGACAGAGGATATCTGAGGGAAGATGAAAGCCCTGGAGCCCCCTCTCAACCCCTGAGAGCTCAGGTCGTGGGCAGCAATTTTGTGTCTTGTATCCATAGGGCTTTGCTTCCCCCAGCCCAGCTGGTGATTGTGCTCTGACTTATCCAGGATGCAGATTCAGCCCTGGAGGCTGAGATTGAACTCTAGAGCCAGGACAGGAGCACTGTACAGGCACAGGGCAGCCCATTCCAGATTCACAATGCTGTTGAGAAGACTTACTGGGAGAGTCCCCAACCCCCAGCCCCCAAGCTGTGCACATGAGACCTAGGGTAGGGGGACCTGCAGCTCATGGCTGAAGTCTTTGCTGGGGCTGGCAGATTGATGGGGGTATGGGCAGCTAGAGTGGAGACCTGAGGATCTTTCTCCTTTGCTCCCAAAGTCATAATCTGTGAGTATTCCTTAGCCATCATCTGCAGATGTAGCCCTGGAGTGTGCTGGCTTCCTCACAGGCATTGGCCTGGACACCACGGTCATGATGCGTAGCATCCCACTCCGAGGCTTTGACCAGGTAAGGCCAATAGTTTCAACTCCCACCCTGTGGTGCTGCTCTGCCAGGGGTCTGGGCTCCCTTCCAACTATCTGTCCCCCAGGCAGGTACAGGTGTGGGCTAGGAAGGCAGTCTCATGCTTCAGAAGCAGGCACTTGAGTTGGAGGAGGACACTGTTCAGGAAATATGAAAGCACATTTGTGGGAGCCTGGAAGAAAGGCTGGTGAGTGGAGTGTGCACACAGCTATATAGATGTGCTCCTACTGGGCTGCCACAGGACATCTTTGGCATGCCACTCCTGGCCTCAGACTGGTGGGATGGTGATACCTTCAGGTTGTCCCATTAGTATGTGATGGGGATGTGTCCTTGAAGGATTGTATTCTACCCCAAAGTCCCCAGTTCCCTGCTCCTTCCTTGCTGAGCTCCTCTTAGGTCCCAGTGGGGATGCCACCTCACTGAGGCCAGCTGCAGGCAAGGAGAAGCAGGTGAGAGACTGGCCAAACGCTGGATGAACATTGCAGGACAAGACAGCCCATCTATCTACCATAAGCTAAGATGAGACATACACAAGCCAGGGTGAGCTTGCAGTTCTTGTGGGTCGGGTACCTGGCACATGCAGGAGTACGCAGCATATCCTGGGAAGTTACTGCAGGCTCATTCACCATGCAAGGCCCATCTTGTCCCACGAGAGGCTATGGGGTCTGAGGGGCCATGACTGCCACGTGGCTAGAGTTCAGAGGCACTGTCTTATGTGTCTGAGCAGGTGCATGGGTATGCATCTATCCTCATCTTCATCTTGGGTGCAGATGCCCATATGAACTGCAGGATAAGCTCCTGCTATGGAGTGATGGAGACTTGTTTTGTAACTAAAAGCTCTTCAAAGGCCGGGGATTTAGCTCAGTAGCATAAGTGCCTGCCTGGCAAGTGCAAGGTCATGAGTTCGATCCCTGGTACCAAAAATAAATAAACTCTTCAAGGAAAAGTCACCCATTAAAATCTTAAGTCTAGTGGCCCTGAAGCAAGGCCAGCAGATCGCTGTAGCTGCTGGTTTCAAACAGGAGCCTAAAAAGAATTCTTTCTGTGGTCTGTTGGCCATTTCAGAACTTTGGAAATGGAATGGTCAATTCATCAGAAAGAAATAGCAGATGAGTATGGCGGACTTTAGGGGGCCTGCAGGGCAGAGACCCTGATGCCTCTGGACCTGCACCGTGCAGTTGACTCGGGGTGCCAGGAGACCCCCATTCCATGTTCCCCTTCCCCCTCCCCCCTGCCTAGCAAGTGGGAGCCAGTGAACTACACATCTTGTGAAAAGATTGGCTATGTTATTTAGTATGAGCTCTCCATATGCAAGGATAAGGACAACCATTTGGAAGAAAACAAGAGACAATATGACAGATAGTGAAGCTCTCTGGTTGTGTAGCTTTGAAATTTATGCTTTCTTATGTCCCATTCTGTTCTGTTTTGTTGTGTTTAATTTTACTCCCTTTTAAAATAAAAAATTTTAAAAAACAAACAAAACAAAAAAAAAATCTTAAGTCTGAGGATGTCAAATAGTTCATGTTCCCTACCAAAGAGGATCCATCATGGTCTAAGAAATCCTGGGTAGTGTTTGCACCTTGGCTCAGAGGCCTGGCAAGGACACATCTGAAAGTAGAAGGGGTCAGACCTACTATCTCTAGACCTCAGTTCTTTACCACGCTACCCACTGCACACTGCTCTAAGTTGCAGACATATCTCCTTATCCTCTGCAGTCACATACAGCTTCATCCTAAAGCTGTGGCACACAGCCATTACTTCCTTCAGGGTATACAACCCCAGTCCCTGTTAAGGTAGGACACTGTCTAGGAAGCTGCTGAACCCCTCTATGGGGAGGATGTGCTGGCCGAAGACGAGGAAAGAGGCTGTGCAGCGGGGTGCAGATGAAGCTGAAGCCAGAGAGGCAAAGATGCCTGCAGGGATAAGGGTTGTGCTTTGGAAAGAGTCTCTGTGACCCGAGCTGGAGCTCCAGGAAAACACTATCCTTGCAGACACACCAAGTGGCAGTGGACCTGAGCATGTGCTATAGTTCCCCAGAACCCTGGATGGTCTGAACTTCCAGCAATCCAGAGGATTGCAAGAGGAACAGATAGCCAACATGCCAATTTCTCTGCTTGAGCAACCAGAACATTCCTGCTGTGTAGGGCTCCTCATACATGTGGTCCAGAATAAGTCAACTCACCTGGAAAGGTATCAGGATTTAAATTATGACTGTGTATTTCCTCCAAAAGAAGCATCTGCAGCCAGTCTCACTGCTAGCTTATGTGATACCCTCCCACATACCACACTGTTTGGGAAACTTGGCCACCATCTATAGCCAGGACATGGCTACACAGGACCTACTGGGCCAGGAGGGAGAAAGGTAACCCTTTCCCTTCCTAGTCTGTACCCTTGCCTGCTGCTCCTACATTTCTCTGAGAGCAGAATCTTCTGCTGGCTGCCCCAGCTCCCTGGTGGCAACAAGGTCACACTCACTGGGGTCGGGTAGGGAGAATAAGGTCATCTACATGGGTCTAGGCAGAGTTCCTAGATCCAGCTGGTTCTTTACCATTGGCATTCAGAGAGGAGCCTGTAGACCAAGCACCTCCTGATCAAAGTGCTCAGCATGTGAGGTTTTGGGCCAGGAGGGTCTGAATGCTCTCCTGGCCCAGCTTCCAGGATCCAGAGAGCAAAAGGACCTGGAAGTGGGGGCAGTGGGTGGATACCCCACATCCTCCAATGGATAGACCCCTCTTCAGCCCTCACTGGCACCTTATCTTCATGACGTGTCCTCTTGTGCCTTGCAGCAAATGTCTTCTTTGGTCACAGAGCACATGGAGTCTCATGGCACCCGGTTCCTGAGAGGCTGTACCCCCTCCCGCATCAGGAAACTCCCAGGTGGTCAACTCCAGGTCACCTGGGAGGATGGCATCTCTGGCAAAGAGGACATGGGCACCTTCGACACAGTCTTGTGGGCCATAGGTAAGGGTGAATCAAGCCACATGCATGCTATCTCTGATCCCCTGGTGGAACCAAGCAGAATTTTGTTCTCTTAGGACAGGACCCCTACCACCACCAGTTCTGCTGGCTTCCAGACAGGTTGGCTGCCACCTGGTACACCTCAAGTGCTACTGTAAAGGTCCATAGGCACAGTGCCCTACACCTGGCTGTCCCAGCACACTGTGCCGCTGTTTCT